>JAECUM010003281.1:0-38713 GCA_016617855.1 Megalonaias nervosa | reverse complement strand
GAGATTGTAATGATTTATTCATACTAACAACTCAAGGATTGGTAAAGACTTACTTTATCCCTTTATTTAACAATTATCATATATTGTTAACTTCGCATCAGAAACATGCATCAAAAACAATATGTGAGAATCCGACTTTTTGAGAATGATTTTTTCCTATTTAATTGTTTCCCAAGCAGTATGTATCAAGTCTCATAATCGTTACGTAAGCATCATAAACGCCGCTGATGGGTCCGACATTTTCCTAACATCTATCACGCTCTGAACGAATCCACCAGGGCAGTTAATCGTTAGAGACGAGTGCCTTTTATTTCCAAACACACATCCGTCAAAGAAATCTCACGAATTGTACTTTTAGCAATAAACACCCACTCGCTGAAAGAACGGCGACATGCATGAAAATAATCTCTGAAAATCTCCGACAAACTGACCGAGGCTAACACAGAACCTGAAGTTGGCCAATCATTAATACATACAAGTATTGCGATTTCAATGTAACTGATAAGTTAAAAATAAATATTTGTATTCCTTATTTGCCAAAACTTGTTTTAAACAGTACCTATTCTTATTATCACGTCTTCTGTGAGCAAATGCGAGACTAACCTCGACACTGACTACACGTTGGAAATGACACGTGCAATAGATGAAAGAAAATATAGCCAGGTATGCAGAAGATGACACTACATATAAACGCTGTTAATATGTGTATTGTGGCGAAATCTCACAGTGTAAAACATACAGAACAAAAAGCATCATAAACTGAACACGACACCTTGTCGATAAATTAGCTTGCACAGAGTTACTGTAATTTACCCAGACACCAACGTTCAATAAAATTTATTGTATTGTTTTATCCCTGGACTTGTGCGCGGACTAGTATTTTGCCAATTTCAACTTGCCCGAACCACACACACACACACACACACACACACACACACACACACACACACATATATATATATATATATATATATATATATATATATATATATATATATATATATATATATATATATATGACGGTTTAAGCAATAAGAATTCTATAAAGTTAAGTGATATTTAGTTATATTCACTCAGGAAACATTACGAAGCATTAAAATTTTATAAAATGGGGTGTCAGAAAAGATGGGGGATGGTATGGATTTAAAAATATTGGCAAGCATCATTCATAAAATACTCATGCAAGCACAACAGAGTATTTTTGTACGTTGCATCTGGCTCTCCGTCCTAAGCGGATCTCGTGTAACAATACCTATCAGCGACTACTTTTCACGCTGTCACTATTGTAGCAATAAATAGTTTCCAAGAATTATCCTCTCACCTTTGAAGCTACCTGCGATACAAATAATACTCCTTACCTATGAATACCTATACATTTTAAAACTCATTACAGAATGAGAAATGAAACCGAACCAATATAACGCTTGTCATGATAATAAGTCATCCTTATATGAGAGACATACACAACTCACCCCCTCCCCCGTCTCCAACAACATATGAAATTCACTTTAACTATCTGATTTCAACACTATGAAGATCCCACACCTACACAATCGGAGATATTTAATATTTGGCGGAACAATTACGCCTCAAATATTAATTTTTTGAAGAGGAAAGTGGACCGGTGCGACCGGTGCAATTTCCCAAAAATCACTGAGTATGAATATCTGCGTAAAAGCATAAAAAACAAAAATAGGAGAAACTGAGAAGCCGCAGATAAAGTTGTAAGTAAATAACGATTTATCACTAGCCCGGTTACCACAAATATGTTTCTGCACTTTAATCATTCCCTTGATATCGTGCATTCTTAACATTGCTGTAAATAAGGAATATAAAACAGAAACATAGGGTGTCTATTAAACAAAAACTGACCCTTGACAGTCATACGAAACTAATTAGTTCTACGTATGTGCACAAAGATAATACACCTTTCCTAACAGGTCATGACTTTTTTCAACGATTAAAAGCCGTTACAGTTTCACAGAGTCGAATTTATCCCAGCTGCTACTAGTGTACAATATCCCTGAACAAGAGAAACTTTACCAAGGTTTTCAGAGGTGAACGAAAGAAGTCCGAAAAGAATTTAAGATCATATTGTCAGCAGTAGATAAAATATAGCACACATTGAAGTTAGTTGTTTGGCATGCGGACACAACAATGTGTTGTTCAACACATTCTTTAAATTCCTATAATTTCCCTCGTATTTGATACATCAAATGAGAACTTCTTCCTTGTTGGGAATGTTTTGTGTTGAAGAATGCTAATACTCGATTTGTATGCGTTGGCTTGGTTTTCATTTTTCAAAATGTTGGCATTCGACCTAATTATGTCACAATGCCGAACATTTCGTAGACAGTAATGAAACTGATAAACCTTCTAATTCTGTTCATCGGTTTCAAAATATTATAATTAGAAACTTGACTGTAGTTTCTAGTTTCATTAAGGAACTGGTCTGAGTCCAAAAAGGGTCGCTCTTATCGAACTCACCCTACTATGTATAAAATTATAATGACATGACTAACTCTACAATATACTCCCTTCTTTCATATTTGCAATACATATTTCATTAACAATTACTGCTTTGCATTGCATGCAAAGGTATTATGGCCAATGCATAAAACTGTATTAAGCAAAATCTTTTTTTTTCTTCAAAAAACAAAGTTTTGAAGCAACAGCCAGATGGATGCGGTGAAAACAGGAGTTCTATGAATGTGTCCAGGTCAACAACAGAATTCAAGCATATATTTCTATGCACATCAAACCGAATTTATGCATATATTTCTGTGCACATAAAATTGAATTTATGCATATATTTCTATGCACATAAAATTGAATTTATGCATATATTTCTATGCACATAAAACTGAATTTATGCATATATTTCTTGCACATAAAACTGAATTTATGTATATATTTCTGTGCACATAAAACTGAATTTATGCATATATTTCTCTGCACATAAAACTGAATTTATGCATATATTTCTGTGCACATAAAACTGAATTTATGCATATATTTCTTTGCACTTAAAACTGAATTTATGCATATATTTCTGTGCACATAAAACTGAATTTATGCATATATTTCTATGCACATAAAACTGAATTTATGCATATATTTCTATGTACATAAAACTGAATTTATGCATATATTTCTATGCACTTCATGCTTAGGCTATCCTTCAGTATGAGCAATCGAAATATGTAATTACTTAGCCAGATATCAGTCTGAGTGTATTTGTGTTGTGTATCACAAAATTTATTTGTTCTGCAGGTTTACTAAAATACCTTTGGAAACAGAAAGTCAATCTCTCACACCACGGGTTTTTTTTTTTTTTTTTTTTAATGTTATGTCCGATTTTCTTTGGATGCTTTAGTTTTCAAGCAATCGTGATCTTTTTAAAAGGAAATAAACCAAATACAGATTATTTATGGATAACTGTAGTGTTAAAACACCTTCAAGAAATATTAGTTAATACAATTTAGAAGAAGAATATTACTGAATGTTGGGATAGCATTTCAAAGTTGTTGTTTGTTTGCCAGGACATGTAAAAGCCCACTCCGCTAAGTTGTGAGCTATTAAGTCACAAATACGGTGAGTCTCTACTACCCTATTCTACGAGAGTCTCCACTACCCTATTCTACGATGACCCCCTAATTCTTTGCAATGATTTAACTGCCAGAAATATGATCACCACGAAGATGGTTGCAAGAACAAACCAATCTACCTTAAATGTGGACAGGAGGGTCATAAGGGATCGTCGTACACAGAGAAAACCTCATGATTGAATTTCCATGGTGACCGCATCTCTTATTCTACAGACCGTCCTGAGTGGAAGCAGGGGGTCCCGGGGGGGGGGGGGAATAAAACCGATAAAGTAGGCGAAAGGCCCGTGCTTCCTTGAAGTCAGAAAATTTGTGGAAGCAACAACTCCAATTAACACGACCGGCAATTTCTAGGCCAATGTGGTGAGATTGAAGAAGAAGCCATATACAAATAACATCTGTTCCCAGGCTAACATAAAACGGCCACAGGACGAGATCAGTTGACAATTGTTATACCACCAATGCAACCACCCAAAATGAAAGTGAATCGGAAAAAGGACTCCGTTTATCTAACAGTACAACAAAAACGAAACCCTACGCTGCAAGCAAAACACAGAGTTGGTCCTGCTCACGTAAAGAGCAGCCTAGAGAATTTTATATTTGTTTTTACTTTTAATCTTTTATCTTCTTGTTCTTCATATTTACATTTTTTGGAAGGGCTTCTCTTCAAGAAGATTTTTACGAAATTGTTTATATTTAGATTTGTATAATTTTAGTATCAGCACCATAGAGCCATAAACACTAATGCATGCGTGGATATATATCCTTCTCTTTTTCATATTAAAAGCCGTGGTATTTCGAATCGAACAAGAGCTTTCACTGTGAAAATAAATAATTAGTTTTCAAGACGGAAAATCAGAATGCAGTTGTTTTCAAATAAATTGTTATAGCGCTAGAAGAGTGATATGATACAACGAAACAGACATAAAGAGTTGCAACACTCAGCCACACGTTTCATATGGTAGTATCAATAATACGGACCGTCTTCGAGTACACTTGTTTTTGAGAGTCATCAAAGAAACTAAATTCCACACATTTGTCAATATTTACAATCATTTCTTTAAAAAGAAGGTCTTCGTGAAGTTGTTACTGGATCTGCTAAAATCGTTAATCAATAAATCAGTAAACCCTCCACGATGTGGAAGTCCTGTGTTGGTCCAATCCTCACTTTTAGCGACAGTGACATATCTTCAGATTTCCTGCTCTCTCAACACACACTTCACAGATAAATTAAATGACTTCCTGTTTCATAACATAAGCTGAGTGTGCTGAAGACGACACATCTCTTATTCAACGGAGGTTTTTAGTGTAGGAAAATGTTCATTTATGTGTAAAGCGCTATTATAATTCGGTAAGTGACGTTTGTTTAAATTTAGACACGAATTTCACCGATTGCAAATGAATGTACCAAAAGCACTAAAATAATTTAGATTGCAAAACTGCCCAGTCAGAACGAATGATATGGGAAGATGCAGCCTTTTTTGTGGACAGGTATAAGTTACCCAAGTGTTTTTACGTTCAATCGTTTTCGTTTCAACTGATAAATTGCATATCAGATAAACTAAATATGCAGTTAAAGATTTTATTGTCATCCTCAAATTCACGTTGGGAAATAAGCGTAGGAGTCTACATGTACAGAAAATTTTCTTAATGTGGCTGCTTAAAAAACAATCCGACTTTGTCATTCCCGGTGATATGGGCACATACATCTAATTCATTTCCTATAAACCATAATGGTAATGTTTCTTGAAATAAATTTATTATCCTGGTGAAATTGCCACAAAGAAGACATAGGTGGCAGTACATTTTTTTAACAGTCAGCTTTGTACTCTTACACCGGCAGTCTGCAATTAGAGGAATCCCCATTATGTTCAGCTCTTAGTACACGTTTACTAATTGGGATCTAATTAAAAACAGAAGCTAAATTTTAAAAAATGACCTTTGTAATAGATCAATATTTTAAAAAATAAAATCTATCTACAGATAGCATCCACTTATTTTTATACTATGTATCAACATATATAGCACCACGAGCTGTCTTGTTATAAATTACACGAATACGTTGCTGGCTGTAACCGTGTGTCAAATATTTGTATGAAATGTAACACTCATTAATGTATACAGAAACCCTCGTTCAGTGGCATCGATAATTCATATAAATTGTGCATGACAGACGCCAAAATGGTCCTGTGAACGTTGGCATTTCTTCTTGTAAGTGTAACAGGGTGGATTTCATTTACTTTTGCCTCTGTTAAGACACAAGTTCTGTTTCAACTTGAAATCGAGACAGAGATGATCAACTCCAAACGATAGGATTAAATGCAAACAACAAAGATTTTTCACTGTTTACTTAGAATGTATTAAGATATATCGTCGTCGTCGGCATCCGTCCGTCTTCGAGAGACGATGGTGTAGCTTCCGGTTGGGTGTTCTATCTGCACCTTCGCGAATGGCTGAAGAGTCCGACCCTAGAGTGACAGTCTCTGTTGCACTTGCTGCAGGTGAACGTTGATGCTTGTTGAGGCTGTTGTTGTTTCGCCTTCCTCCTGGCTCTCTTGGTAGCGAAGTTTGTGTTTATCCTTTCATCGGCTTTCTGAACGCCCTGTCTGACAGCAAGGCACCAGGCGGAGCGGTCGTCAGCACAGCTCTCCCAGTTGTTGACGCTGATGTTGGCCGTCTTCATGTCCTTCTTGCAGACATCTTTGTAACGCAGACGTGGCCGTCCAGTCAGTAGTGTGCCTTCTGCTAGCTCGCCGCATAGCAGGTCCTTGGGAATGCGGCCTGGATCTTTTCTCATGACGTGGCCGAGCCAGCGAAGGCGCCTCTCGCTGAGGATGATGAACATGCTGTTCATGCTGGCGCGTTCCAGAACCTCAGTGTTGGGTACTTTGTCCTGCCACTGGATGCGCAGAATACGCAGCAGGCATCTCAAGTGGAAGCTGTTGAGTTTCCTTTCATGGCTCGTGTAGGTGGTTCATGCCTCGCTGCTGTAGAGGAGTGTGCTGAGCACGCAGGCCTGGTAGACGCGCAGTTTGGTCTTCTCAGTGAGGTTGGGGTTGTTCCAGACCCTCTAGTTCAATCTGGCCATAACTGCTGCTGCCTTGGCAATCCTGCCGTTCACCTCAGCATCAATGGAGAGCGAGCTGGAGATGGTGGACCCAAGGTATGTGTAGTTCTCAACAACTTCAAGGTTGTACCCATCGATGGTGATGGTTGGAGGGGAGTCTGCATCCTGCGCCATGATATTCGTCTTCTTCAAACTGATGGTCAGTCCGAACTCTTTGCTGGCGTGGGAGAGGCGACATACCAGCTGCTGAAGTCCATCTTCCGTATGTGATGTCAAGGCTGCATCGTCGGCGAAGAACAATTCACGGATGAGAACCTCTGTGACTTTAGTCTTTGCACGGAGACGAGCGATGTTGAACAGCTTGCCGTTAGCCCTGGTGTGGATGTACACTCCCTCGCTGAAGTCCTTGAAGGCGTACTGGAGGAGCATGGAGAAGAAGATGGCAAAGAGGGTCGGCGCAAGGACACAGCCCTGCTTCACTCCACTGTTGACTGGGAAGGCCTCTGATGTTGCGCCGTTGAAGCACACTGTGCTTTGCATGTTCTGGTGAACCGATGTGACGACATCGAGCAGTCGTGGGGGGCAGCCGATCTTCTCCAGGAGCCTGAAGAGTCCGCTCCGGCTGACCAGGTCAAACGCCTTTGTCAGGTCTATGAAGGCAATGTAGAGGGGCATCTACTGCTCATGACACTTCTCCTGCAGCTGGCGTAGTGAGAAGATCATGTCTACAGTTGACCGGCCGGCTCGGAAACCACACTGGGATTCTGGGTAGATGCGGGAGGCTAGGGTCTGCAAGCGCACCAGTGCGACATATATATGCGTGTGTGTGTGTGTGTGTGTGTGTGTGTGTGTTTGCTAGTTTATGCCTTGAATTATAATATTATGGATGTGTATCAACTACGAGCATAAATATCCATGGAAAAATGAGAAGTAAGTCATATGTTACGCCCCATTAAACAAGATGCAACTGTCACCTAAACTATCTGAAACTTTAAGTGGATACATATATGAGACGTACGGGAACAGGTTTGAAAACCAGACGACCAAATAAAAAAAAAATTGTTCCCTAACTTGAGTTCTAGAACCAAAAACTCAAAGCGACCTCAAGACCTACAAACAGAAAAAGAAGGATAATATCCTATATCGTATGGCCAGGACTCCTTCGTAAAGCAAGCTCGTCAAACTGAATGCAGGTGCAGCTTTTATACCCACCCAGAGCAGCGATTTGCAATACACCGAGGGAATTACGAATCAAACGGCAGTACAACTTCCAGTATGGATAAGACAGAACCAAATATCAACCAAGAATCGGTTTTGCATTTTAGACTTTATCAAGGAAGTTATAAAAGGGAATGCATGCGAAACAAGTTTCAAAAAGACCCTGTGAGTTTCAAGATATGATTTGCGAAGTGTGCCAAGCTTACGTTCAGCAACCTGTTTGCATGACAATCAATAACCGAATTATTCCCTCTAGATAAGATTTGACTACGATTGAGGACTCTATCCCGTCTGACAACCTTGTCAACATGGAAAGAGTCTCTTTTTTTTTTTACCTGCAAGGCATCAGCTACCGGTTTAGCTTCTTGAATGTGTCATGTTATTTACATAGACAATTGTAGTTTTGTATGCAGTAAGTATGCAAATAAACACTGCATGGAAAGCACAGTTCCAAAAGTATATCAGACAATTCATATGTTCTGTAGAAACAAATTTGTGTACACATTATTCATATCAACGCGTATAAACAGATTCCTGACCTGACAGTTTTAAATCCACATGCCGTACGAAAATTATCAAACAGTTCATCAAGAGACAGTGAATAACAAAGTCCGTTCTTAAGTCTAAATGTATGTGACAATAGTAGTCACGGTCTATAAATGTTTTCAATTCCTTTTTCGTATCACTTGGATGATGGTTACCACAAACGATGACTAATTAAGTTTGTTAATTTTATAACAAATCCCTTCTCAGCCACTAATCGATTGCCATGAATGCAGGGCCATGTCATTAAGGTGCGTTGCAAATGAATCCTCGACACATGTCAGTCGATTACCTTGTGCAGCAGTATGAAATTATGATGTGTCATGTTTTGGGATAAATAATATTTTAGCAAAGGATATTGATATATTTATCGATAAACTACATTATGAAAGATTTTGAAACGTATCGGGCAGAATAAGTCTGTTATTTTTTTCAACATAGCAGCCGGAACCGGATATGCAGCATCTGTAAAGGGGTTTATATTATAAAATCTGCATTTGGAAGAAATGTCCTAATATCTTTCTTGATGATTAGCTTTATCAACGTCTTCCCGATGAACCTTTTAAAAACATCTGTAAAGTTTCTTATAGGAATCAACCAAACAGATTGATAATCTCTGAAAATTTTATTTTCGGCATAGCAACAGTCAAACAATTGACGAACTAATACACATAAACAGCCAATTTTCAAGCCAGTTCTTTCGCAGTGCAATATGGTGTACTGACATATTACATGACTCCAATAAAAAAGTTTTCTTTTCATTTGCCGAAACGACACAATTTGATTTGCGATAATTTATTACATTGAACTATCGTATAAAGTAGTAACGTATTTTTTGTGTGTCATTTTGTTGAAACGACATTATCATTATATTCAAAAAAGTTAACTTTAAAAGTTTACCGTAAATGATGTAATAAATTATATTTCGTGATCTACCAAACCTATCATATCGACCTCGGCTTCGCGTCGTTTAATATAAAGTTTATATTCATCTCAACAAAGGTCAGTAATTGTTCCTTGCTTCTGCATCATGGGGTTCGTCAGGTCTGGTGGCTCAGTGCGTAATTTGCATTGTTAGAGGCGCCGTCCCTGCGATATTGTCTGTCCTAAACTGCAGAGTGGAAATTCAAGCAACCTTTTCATATGGTGCCTTCGGTTCATTGGGAACACTTCGTAGGTATGTTTCCTTTGTGGTAACCATCTGCAAGAGGAGTGTCGTTCTCTGCTCCCGCTAGTGGGGATCTGTGATGACGAGCGATGGCGTTTGCTTTAGTCATATATTTCATTTTCTCCAATAATTTTTGCAGAAAGATCTTAAAAGTTTCAGATATTTAGTTCACAACCATGTTCATCAAATTCTAGTTCATCGGACAAGCCTTGGATACTTTTAGGATTTTCAACAAAAACCCTTTCCTCCATTCTTCATCCTGAAATTTCGCTACGAATGATTGTTGAAATCATCTTCTCTGTGCAATAAAACTGATGGTCTGTGTCAGAAAAGAGCAAACAAAAAGCGGAATCTGCAAACTGTGCACAGTGTATGGATATTACTTGGATTATAGGATTGTATTAGTCAGGTTAACGACTGAAGCCCAAGTATGTCATAGTATACTACCATATATACTCGCGTATAAGACGAGTCCAACTGCTGATCCGCCTTATCATAATGCGCCTGCAGATCAGGTCTGAGTTATTTGTTCTACTGATTATCTGAACAAACTGTACAGACCCAGATCTGCCGGTGCATCATGCGCCGGCAGATCTGGGTCTGTGCAATTTGCAGTTGGACACGTCTTATAAGCAAGTACAGACGGTAACTGAGTTGAATAGCGATTATTTATCAATTTCAGATTCATTATGTTGCAGTTTCCCATCGCATTAACTCGAAGTTCGTCATTTTTTAAAGAAAGTATATATTTTTGTTTCGTCTACTATAAAATAGTTCGTTCGACTTGGAGAGGCATCATGGTCCGAATTAAGAAGTAATTTCAACCAGCAGACTACACATTTAGGTAGCTATTTGTGCTCATTGTACCAGGAAAATGTTTGTCAGTCATTTGATTGCCAGCAGCCGACATAAATATAACATCCTATTTATTTTGTTTTCTTTAAAAAGGCATCACGTTACAGCCTCTCCAGCACTATAGAGGTCACGGATGATATGCAAAACGTTTAATTGCCTGTACCAATATCTAGAAATATTTACCTGTCCAATTACATATTTCTTGCTACTGTCCAATTACTTTTTGCTGATTGTTATCAATATCTTTTGAGTAATAGCTATCATTCTCGATAAGATGGAGCGCGCTGTTATACGAACTAACTGCCATAACATCGTCTCCATCATGCATACTTGATTATTTTCCGATGTTAGCCACAATGTGTATGTTATCTACCATGTGAGCAGTATGTCGAAAGGATGTTTCTGGCTCAGAGACCTCAATAAAGCTGCAAACAAATACAAGTTCGACTTTCTGGCTACCCATCCCAGTCAACATCTCAGGATGTATCTAAAATAAAAATTTGGTAACCATACTTGACGACATGTATTTGTACGGGTCTCTGATCCAGAAGCAACTCCTTTCTTCCTACTACTGAGACAAAACTTCATTATTCCACTTACACAACGACGACATTCAAACAAATCTTTCATTGTTATTGTATTTAGCGGATATATTTTGTCAATAGAAAATACTTTTGACCGATCAAGATCAATGGTAAGTTTAGTATATTTTTGTTATCTAATCGGATCATTGAAGTTATTAAATCTTGCTGACAATTCCTGGCTTAATTCTCAAGATAATTGAAATACTCGCTGTTGCCACATCTAACAAGTGAATGTTTTAGCTTGTCACGTCCGCTGAAACATATCCCCGATGTTTCATTGTTAATTTCAACTGTCAACTGTTTACCTTCGATCATAAAATATTTAATCTTGCTGCTATTTTTGTTGGTTCTCCTATAAGGCTGTTTTTTACGATATCGCGTTACTTCAGCATTATATATTATATTTGATCAAATGTTTAATTGCGTTACAAACAATTAAACAAACAGATTGCTTATTACAATAATGACACAAAATTTAATGGCAAGCGCAAACGAACAAGAGTAATATTACGTACATCCTAAATACAACTTGTACGCGGGAAATATATTATGATCAGTGATGCACATCAAATACGGAGAACCGTTTGGTAAAGGAACTCCGATGGGTTATAAGATTAGCGTAACATCGGAAGGAGATACAAAGCGAATAGACATGCTAAGAAAAGATTTCATTTACTCGCTGTTTTGTGGAGACATGCCGGAAGGACAACGAGTTTACCGAGTTAACGGTTCGATATATGATGATAACATCGGAAATCTTGGTTTACAAGACGAATATCAACCTCATCCAGTATTTGATCTTTACGAAGCCTCCGACAAAGGAATTATTCGAAATCGAAAAACTAAAAAAGTATTGGGTACATTACAAAATCGTGGATACTTGTTGGTAACTGTTAGAGGAACACAAACAGATTTTGCTGCTTATTATAGCCACAGGTTTGTGTTTGAATTTTTTCATAAACCAATTCCGCAGAATATTTACCCATGGCTTGTAATTAATCATATCAACAACATCACAACAGACAATCGATTGGAAAATATTCAGCTGGTTACCCAACAAGAAAATGTTAGAAAAGGTAAAAACAAAAATGGCATTAATTTTAGGTGTCCAATGTTTAACCTCGAAACAAGCGAAGAAGTGAGGTTTCCTTCAATATCAGCTGCAGCAAGATATTTCAGCATTAATTCTAGGCTGGAAAAGTTTGTTGCAGATAGCACAACAAGATCAGCATTTTCTAAGAAATACAATGCAAGTATCATTTTCCGATACGATGATAATTAATTCTTTCGTAGGATTCTGTTTAGTTCCTCTTTGGTGATGCAATTATGGCACCACAGCATTATTAAACTCCTATCGTAAACAACGTCAATAACTACGTCTTCTCGCAGTTTCATTTTTTCTGCTACTATAAGCAGAATTTTGTCATTATTTCCTTTGGTTGCTATTAGTCCAACGGAAATATTTTTTGTCTGGATCTGAGAAACATGTTCTTATCGCATGTTCAAGTTCGAAATGATTGACGATTGTTGCTGTGAAATCTAACGTTGTTCATTATTATTTTAATAAATTAGATAAAATTTAATTACAATATGAATCTGCTTGAAAAACTCGCGTATATTTACAAAACACCATACGAAGATATTGTTGTAAGTGACGGAGTCGTCAACAATGAAGTCGTCAACGACGAAGTTGTAGCACACGAGAAAGAAGATTTTAACACCGTTGTCGATAAAAAAAAATCATACGGTAGATCAACAACTGGTATATACGATGCAAAATATCACATTGCCAAAATAATTATAAATTCGATTTTACGATGGCGGAGAATCAATTGTTCTGGCAGTTGATAAAGCCGATTTTAAAAACCACAATACCTGGTCGCAAAAAAAGTATCAAATTCGATTTATTTTCGTGAAGATCTTCAACCTGATGCGGCTAGCGCCAGATCGAAAACAGTGTTTAATATCGTTGTATAATCATATAAGATGCAGATCGGTCTTACGTAAGTACGAAGAAATTTACAAAAACATTATTTCGCAATACTGCTAGTTGGTATCCAGCTATTAAATGTATCGCTGTAACCGCGCCTTTTGACAAGGCTTTTATTACCACGTTTTCTGATTACTCGTTTGATATCAAATATATCTTGTTAAGTTGTCTGTAATTCCTGATCGTAAAAACTGGCGATTCCTGGTTCTCCTGCTAGATCTTTCAACGAGTACGTTACAGAAATCGTCGCCAGAACTTTATCAACGACAAATACTTCTTCAGTCCAGTTTGGGGTAAATCCTTTTTCAAATATTTTATTTTGTCAAAGAAATTCTGACTTTGTCGCCGATCTTAACTTTATGTCGCCGATACATACTTTCGTTTGCAAGAATCGGATTTTTAATTGCGTCATTTGGTAACATTTTGATTGTTTTATGTTTCGTGCTGTTGTAATCAGATACTATCTTTTTCAAATCATCAATATATCTGTTTGTGTTTTTCGTTGAAAGATTCTTGTTTATCCGCTCGTTTAGAGTACGATTAAATCGTTCTACGATGATGCTCTTTCCCTCATTTCCCGTAACATATTTTTTTATATATTATTTTGCACTAGAAACTGTTCAAATTTTGTATTTAAAAATTCTGCTCCGTGGTCAGTCCAAATTTTATTTGGTTTTCTTTCCGTGCTAACGATAATTTGTTCTAATGCATAAATTATCGATGTTCCTGTTTTATCTGTAACAGGTTTACTAAACGCATATCTGCTAAAAACATCGGTAACGTTAAACAAGTATTTCTTGTTATCATTAAACCGAGCTAGATTCGATGAATCTACTAGATGTATTGCCCAGATATCATCAACGGCATTCGCAAGAACCTTACGTCGCGGAAACCTTTTCCTCGGTCTGCGTAATTCAGCTGCAAGCGTCTTCATCGTAAGCTCCTGCTCTCTGTCGATAGTAGACTCTCCGAGTCCGAGCTTATATTTTATTCCAATTAATCCTTGCACTAGCTTTCTGTCAATACATTCTCTAATACCTTACGGCTTCATGTCATGAAGCTCGTTTAGCATTGTTTTATCACAACCTGCTTTATCTTGTTCTTTGTCCCGATAACATATGTTGTGACGCATTGCTATTGCATCAACTTGATTGTAAGGCTCTTGTCCAGGCAGTGGATTGTCGTTTTCATCAAGTTGTTTATCTAGCGGATTATACGGCCCGATATGTTTGTGGCCGGGCAATGTCCAACCGCCGCTAGGTTTTGGTAATTTACCAATAAGTTTGTGGATGTCAACGCCAGCGCCAATTACGTCTCGGCGATTACAGGATTGGCAATATATAACAATTTTATATTGTTCGAGAACTAGGTCTTGATCACATTCACAACTGCAACAACTTTGTTGTCGTGTCATTTTATTTTTTTCTGTCCGACAAAACAGAATTATTATAACAAATTTCTGATTTTTTTTTATAAATCTTTCGTAAAAATTCTTTTATCGACTTTTTTTGGTCAATGTTTTGTGTTTTTTGACTAATTTTACCTGTTTTTTTTTAAATTTTTTTTTTGGTCCAATTTCTTATTTTTTGAGGGTCAAAACCCGAGCGTTTCTATTTGATTTTTATGATTTTTTGATAAAAATTAAAAACTTTGGTCCAAATTTCTTATTTTTTGCTGATTTTTAAAAAAATAATTTTACTCATTTTTGACCACAAAATTGTGAAATTTATGGAAAATCGAAAAATCAAACAGAGAAACGCTCGGATTTTGACCCTCAAAAAATAAGAAATTGGACTAAAAAGAAAATGTACAACGATTATCGTGATGAATTTGCCAGAAGAATAAGGCATATTTTAGCGATTAATCATTAACCAGAATAACTCTATCGCCTGACGTTGTCGGGATCGGAATTATATTTATTCCAGATCCCAGCGACTGTTTGTTTAAGAAACATACTTTTCTTTCTGCCACAAACAACACAGATACTGTTTAGCATCATTCTGTTGTTTATTGGGGTAATATCTGTTCGCTCGTCCGTGTTAGACGTTTTAGTTCTGCAGTTGAGTCAATACGTTGTCATTTTTATATTTGATTGTCACACAAAATTTATCGCAACGACTTCGTCGTCAACGATTTAATTGCCAGGTTATCATCGTTTACACTTGGGTATTTGTCAAACTGTAGAATAAACTTTTTAAAAACTAGGATCTTTTGACATCTGCCGGACAAACATAATATAATAGAATTCACATGCAGACGTTCCAACTGGCTGAAGTTGGTAAGAAGAATAATAATTTTTTTTTTTTTTTGGTGCATTTTTCTGATATTTTTCTTGATGACATCACTTGGTGGATGTCCAAACGAATCAAAATAATTGTCATTGTAAACCGCTACCGTATATTTACTACAAACGATCCGCCACTTTTTGCTGAATCAAGTTCGTGTTTAGAATATACTCCGTGAAAAGTTTTAACTGATTTTAGTTTATCAAGTATGTCGAAATTGCTAATGCAGGCGTTTTTGGCGAACTCAACGTCTGGTTCCCGGCAACATTAATCCACGGCCAATTCCAAGCAGGTTTGGAAGGAGACCGACGGCTAGCCCTGCTAAAAGTGGAGCGAAAAGAATAATTCCTCCTTGTTTCATTTTTCGTGTTGTTGACCTCGACGAACGCTTTGCGTTTTGTTGCCGTTCTCTTTTATGTGGTTGTCTTTCTTTAGTCGACCGTTTTGTGGTTGGCATTTTTATTTTTTATTGTTAGACAAAAGTAAAGTTCAAAGAACTCAAGTTCTAAGAACAAAACTTCAAGTTCGACTATACAGTTTGTTTGATACCGTCTCCGGACACTGCTTTTTTTGGTAGCTTCTGATACTGCTCCTGATGCTGCTGCTAGTCCTAGTGTCCCTAGTACAGATATTAGTCTTGGTAATACAGTTCTGGCTGTCCAAGAAAGCTGCCGTTGACGACAAGGTCGTTTGCCATCGCCGTTATTTGCGCAACAGACACGTTAAGAACAAATGTTTTGCCTCGATTAAGTTTATTGATTTGTTATTGTGTTAACATTAGTTTTGTTGCTATTCCAGTTGTTCCTGACGAAGTAAGCGCTGCCGATATCTTTAAAGAAACAGAACGGCGTTTATTAACAGCTGCAGAAAGTTTCTAAATTTGCCCTGGAGTCAGGTTTATTTCTTTTGCAGTATATTTCGTTGTCATTATACTTGTTTGGTAGACAATTTTGTTTATACTTGCACGGTATTCTTCCTTTGGTTGCGTCAGTTGTTAAGAATCTGTCACTAACAACCAGCGCGTATACATTAAGCGGGTTAGCTGGAACACCGCAAAGCGTTCAAGTAACTTCGATATCTGCGGTTGATCCGATAGCTGGTTCCGAATGCTTTCATATGTCAAAATAAAAGATCGGGTAAAGCATACATAATTCTTCAACAGATATTTGGCTTCCGCTATCTGCATCTTGATATTTTTGCATTGCTTCCATCAAGTACATGTAAGCCCGTGATATATTTTTGTTAGCGTCTGCGGCAAAGTTACATTCGCTTGCTTGTTCAGGATACTGCTTCGAGTTTATCCTAGCAAAGGTTCGTCTGACATCAGCGTTCAAATACGGCGTTGTTTTGCTCTTGGTCATTAAGTCGTTGTTTTTGTTGAAACACAACAAACAAATGTCTTGGCAATTGTTCGCTTCGCGCGATTGTAATACGCCATGTGTAATCAGTTTTGCTAGGAATTGCTGTTTGGTATATTTTGTTTTGCTGGAAATATATCCTTTTTGTGTACGCGGTAAGCATCGACTCAAGTTCTATCGACTTGTTTATCGATGGCACAACTCATGGCATTCACAGCACGAGTCTGGAAATTGAACATTGTCCTTCAGCTACTCCATCGGCATGAATTATACAGTCGTTTTGTTCTGCTCGATCAGGAACAAGTGTATGTTTTAGTCTGTAATCACGGCAAAAACCAAATATTGTGCTCAGCGGCAACATCATTGTTATTTTACGTGATTGTTTGGTAAACGCTTTTCGTTTAACATAACCTTCATTATACTCAGAATTTTTAATAATTAAATCGTTTACCACGTTTAACATGGCTGTTCCATTAGCCACAGTTCCTGAGGGAGTAAGACCAAACTTATTACAAACCATTGTGTGTGATGTTCTTACAGCTGCTTCATCTGCAGCTACACCTGGTGCTACTATTCCAAGTAAATCAGAGTTATCAATAAGATGGGTTCTAACAGTAGCCAAATTATTAGCAGCATCTGCACCAGGTACAAATATGTTTAGAATAAAATAATTTGATGATGTTGATCCGGTTCCAGTATCTTTAAACCACATCATATTTGTGGCCACCGATCTCGAATAATCTTCTCTAAAAGAGACAATGTTAAGAACTGTACTTGCAACAGGCAGGTGCATTGAAATATCTTCTACGGTTTGATTTGCCTTTTGATATCGCGCACTCCTAAACAAACTCCAACAGTTATTGACAAGTGCAATTTCAGTACCAGCTGCGATAGCACCGCCAGCTGCGTTTAATATTTGACCACGTACCTCTAACACCGCTTTGTGCGGCAATAGAAAGACATCTTCGCCTATAGTATTAAACGTGCGGACACCAACTTTATTTGGTTCGTTTGAGTTTTCGCCGAGATACTCGACATACTCAAATTCTGTTGCGACGTCGTCAGTATCAAATTCTTCGGTAAGATCAAGACAGTTTTTAACTGACATTTTATTTGTAATCGCTAGACAAATTATTAGAAATCGGCAATGTCAATAGCAGGTTTTGCTTTCTTTACTAATTTTCGTATAATTTGTTCGCCACGCGGTGGCAGCAATTTCTTTGTTGTGACTATCATTGCCTTTTTTGTTTCTTCTGTTGGTGCAATTTCAAAGATTACTTGTTTTATCTCCTGCGCGGAAGGCAAAGCGTTGCCTTTAATTTTGTCCGACTGCGGTGCTGGCTGCAGATGCAGCACCTGTCACAAAAGCTTTTGATGCGTCAGTTTCAACAGGTGCTACTTTATGTGCTATTCCAGGTATATTCTCGATGACCTTAGAAAATATATTTCCAAAAAATCCACCCACAATTTTTCTCGGTAAATTTTTTTGCTTCATTGTTTTTATATCTGATAGTTTTACAAAATTTGTCTAACCAACCTACGCGGTGTTTATTGAACGCTGCGCCTAAGCGGTGCGTAGGTGTAAGTAATAGGTAACAATTTCGTTGCTAAGATCGAGCTGCCGCCCAGATTGATCTGTCAGTTGCATTGCGATGCTTGTTATCTGTGTTTCGATGTTAACAGGATAATATATTATTTGACCAGGATTAACTTGCATCAGCGATCCTGGTGGAACGTCAGGAGAAAAACTATAGATCGTTTGTTCTTGGCTTCCCTTGGCTGAGTAAGATCCCGTTGCAATAGAGCAACTGATTAAAATTGTGTTTACTTGAGTTATTTAACTGGGACGTCTCCATCGTATGATATAGTTTGTTCTATAACTGACCCATAGTGTTGATTTTTAAAGCCTAATAACGACACAATACTAGTTCCTGATGAAAAATCGATTAACAGATTGTATTTTAACGTGATCCTAGCACGTAGCGTTTTATAGTTTGGAGTCAACTCAAAATTGTCTGTGACTCCACCATTTCTTGTTATTAGTTTCTTGATTATTTTCTTAAAGTCTGTTACGTTATAAGCCCCTTGCGGTATTTTAAACGATGTCCAAGCGCCCGGATTAAACGTAAAATCATCGTTGATTCCCGTTTTTACGTTAGCCATTGAATGCCATGATGTACCAGAAATTAATCCGATTTCGTATTGTCGATTAGGATCAAGCTGTATTGGCGGGCTATAATTGACAGAAAAGTTTGCGGTGTCGTTTGTCGTTTGTGAAGAATCAAGCAATAACGTTGTCGATATCATTATTTATCTTGGTAATATAAAAATCATGATCGTGTTGACTAAGATTAAAGATCGCCTGACCTAACCAAGTCACTGTGTAAAATTTCATAATGGAGGATGTTAGTAATCCGTTTGATCGAAGATGATCTAGTATATCAATTATTTCGTTGTCGATTTCTATACCTACGTTACCAGCTTCTTTTGATGATATCAGTAACATCAGTCTGTCAACCATTACTCCGGTTGATTTAAAATACTCGAACGGTGGCAACTCCACAGCCACGTCTTTCTTCTACTCCATCTTCGTCAAGAATTTTTGCTAGCGTTCTTAACCTTTTTCTGAAATCATTAAACCCTTTTTCATTAGCCAATATATTTCTAATAACTTTAAGGTAATCCCCAGAAATAATACCATGCCTATGTCCGTTAACCAAACTAGTAATCCTATCTTGATTTCTTGGTTCTGAAATTTCCTCAGCATTATCAGAATTGTCAATTCGTATTTTTTCCAAACGTTTTTTTAACTCGTTGGTATCCTCTGATTATTTCTGATGCCAGAAACTTTGTGTAATATTATTGCTTTTATCAAACATGTCGTACTCATGATCTTTTATTTTATCGTATAATTTACTGAGCCAAACATCTATTATTCTTCTGCGTTCAATTTCTTCTTCTTGCTCTATTTGTTCTTTTCTTTCTTCTTCAATGTTTTCAAGTAATATTTGATATGGTTCAGCTTGTTCCACAATTTGTTAAGAGCAATTTCTGTTTCCGATTTCTGTTTTTCTCCAAGTAGGCCTAACAAACCATTCTCTTGTAACATTTTTAGTTCGTCGGCGGTTAGTGGTGCAGTATCTGGATGTTTTCCTAATGCAGCCTTTGTTACCGGCTTAAAAAGTTTGGCGGTTTCTTCTGCCGCAGGAACTTGTCCTTGACGTTCTTCATGTACTTTCGTTTTAAACGCAGCTCTTGTCGAAGCAATTTTTTTTAGCAAATCAGATTTTTGCTTGTCCATTGTTATTGATTACGTTTCACAAAATTTGTAACGTCAAAGAAATCGGTCAATGCAACAACGAAACATCTTTGCTGGATCACGCGCTAGATTATCAAACAAGAAAAAGTTATATTTGTCTTTAGTTGCTTGATGATACAGCTCAATAAACTTGTCTTTAGTTTTATCACCGCATTGCTCGTTTGCAAAATATTTCTCACATCAACATTGTCTAGTCCAGGAAACAGTTTTTAAACAACCCGTATTTCGCTGAATAAACCCGTCAACGTTATAAAACCCCTGCGCAAGATAAACCGAATTACACTTTTCATTACGTAACAATAAAGAATAAGATCGTATTTTGTTCATCTCATCGTTGTTTAGCTGAATATCGTCAAATACAATTATTTTATGCTCTGTCGAATCAAGTTCGTTTACAGGAATCAGATCTTCCGGTTGCTTGATTAAAAATATGTCTTCGCCAACATCAAGTTCATCGCGAAGTTTATAGTTGTCATCGCTTAATAGCTCATATTTGTCCTGTTGTGGATTAATTGTGTAGATGTACACCCGATCGTAGTTAAAGTTGTCGTTGAGCAAAAGATTTAGTAAAAGATTTGTTTTGCCAGATCCTGTCCTGCCAATTATAAGATAATGACAATCTGGTAATTCGTTGTTATTTTTTTGCTTGACTAATCGTTCGGTATCAAAATTTAATATCGACATGGTTATATCTTTGGTCAGACAAATTTTGTCAGGCAATAAAAAATAAACATGAGTTATTACACAAAATTCGGAACAACACTAACCGGATCGGTTTCTGCTAACACAACTGTAACAGTAAACGGTAAAGCTGACCTATCCGCTTTTTTTTTTAAAAAATCCGGCGATACAATGACAAGAAACTTGTCTATGTCAAATCAACGAGTGATCGATCTTGAAACATTATATCCGCCCGTAAATGTGAATAACACACAAGCAGTAAGTTATGCTCAGCTCAAATCCGTTGACGATAACAAGCTTTATAAAACCTGCGGAACAGTAACTGGAAATATTGATATGTCGAGTATAAAGATTATCGGGTTAAAAACTGCATATCCGCCAGCAAATTTGGTTCAGAGTCAAGCAGTAAGTTATCTGCAGTTGAAATGCGTAGATGACAAAAAGCTTGATAAGACAGGCGGTATAGTGACTAGAAACATTGATATGTCTGGTAAACAGATTATTGGACTAGAACAAGACTTTCCACTAGCTTTGCCAAATACAAGTCAAGCTACAAGTTACAATCAAGTAAAATCTGTATATGATTTGCGCGGTAAAGAAAACCGGCGACACAATAACGGGCTTTTTAACTTTGTCAAACAACGCAAAAATAACTGGACTTTCAATAATTCACCACCGGCTGATGACAAAGACGCAGTAAGTTATGCTCGTTTAAAAGACGCACTTACTCCATATTTGAAACTAGCTGGCGGATCAATGACAGGTTCGATTGATATGGGCGGTAAGTTGATATACAATACACAACTTGACAATACAACTCTTGCCAAGATGACTGGCTGGCAAATATTAGATTTCTCAAAAGTAATTTCGTCAAACTAAACGGCGATACAATGTCTGGAACGTTAGATATGGGGGCTAACAAAATAACAACAAATTATTCTCCAGTTAATCCTGCTGATCTAACCAACGAAGCTTACGTTGATTCTGTTTCCAGCGCCAAGGGCGCCGGTGATATAAAAGGAACAAAACACAATGTTGGATATTTTCCAACGCCTTTTAAGGCAACTGATAACAGAGTTGGGTTTGTTGCAACAGCGTCCACACAGTATATCGAAAATACTCCAAATCATGCTTTCCTTTTCAGTTCTGTCATTGACGGCCAAGAATGGAAAACAAATGAAGAAACCACAAACTTTTGGATTAAAATCAAATGTCCTGTTGCGGTATCTATTTGGCAGTTTCATTTGCAAAGTCGACTAAAATCTAGTGTTGGGCGAATTTATGATTGGTGCTTGGAAGGATCAAACGATGATATTAACTGGGCAACGTTGCATAATACACCAAACACGTATATTTCAACAACCAGTATTTTACAATTCCAACTGCAAACACTGTTAACAAGTACTTGTATTTATGTTGTCGCTGCAGAAAGTCCGTTTCCTGGTCTGACGGCGTTTCAAATTTATACACTCGATGATCAAACTTAATCTAATATTGTAGAATAATGTCAGACCCAGCAATTATAACCGTTGCAAGAGAATTTTATGATAATATCTTTAATCCGTATAATGATGTTAGTTCAGCAGGAATTAGTCATAAAATACTTGCGGCAAACACTATCGAAGGAATAAAAAAAGATCTGCTGACGTTAGTTTAATAAACTACCCGAGAGCGCCAAAAGGCGATGTTAATTTTTCTCGTGTCATGCATATGCGAGGACCGCAACTAAAAGACGCAATAAAACAACTTTGACACAATAAGTAGATACTTTCATCCTGATGATTGCCTTGAAGAACAAAAGGAAGTTGAAATCCTGCTAAAATAATATTGCTTGATCTTGACAAGGAACATATGGATTTGACAATTAAATCAGATTTAATAAAAGCACGAGCATATGGAGAAGGAAAGCAGGAAGAAAAACGACTAAACAACAATCATGGTCGTCTTAACAAACTAGCGGAAGATAAAATAAAGAAAATTAAGCAAGAACAAAAATTTCAACAATAGTTTTTGAAAACGAGAAATTTTTAAGCATCTCGGTATGTATTACCACGACAAACAAACCTTACTAAAATTGTTAATATATCAACAAATGCGGAGTTAATGATCAAAGCTTACCAAAACGCAATTTTACCAATGATACGTGAAAAACCTGAATTTGATCCGATTATTGATAACAAATCTCTAGCGATAATCGAAGACAAAACGCAGAAGTTGATAATTATAATGATGTTGAGCGAGAAGATTTTTTTTAAAGAAATCGAATAAACAAGGTTGAAATAAAATATGGATTCTTACTAAATTATTAATGAAGAAGAAGATGATCCACTTCCATCGCTCCAACGCTCTTGACAATTGTCAATGCGAACTTATCACACTGAAGTTGAGAAAATATTCACGCAACCGTATGAAAAAATATTGACAATGATAGGCTTTTATATCGGTATTTTCCCTTTTAAACAAGTCTACCTCCGACATGTAATGCTAAAAAATTTCATAGTCGCACATGCAATTATCAGACTGTAAGGGTGCAAATTTCTGTCGATCTATGAAGAGCACATTAATTTGGGCAGGTGAACGATTAATTAGATTTGTGGGAACCGTGGCGTGTTAAATTGCCATAATGCACGGATTTTTAGTGGCTGTGTCATGAGAGAAGTGATTCTTAATTAGGCATTCGTTTATTTAACAGTCAGACAGACTGGAAGGATAGGGTTAACTACGATCTTGTATCGGAAATGTCAGATTTTGAACTTGTCCTGGATCAGTTATTTGGAAATTTAGAGGTCACGCAGACTACAATTTTGGCGCCTAGTCATAAAAGGCGGGAGATATATTTAATCCGGATTGGTTACGCTAAATAAGGGGCGTGGTTCCCACATGAAATTTCTTGGTTTTAATATGTCCCATCGCACAATTTAGTCAGTCTACGTTTTTCTGCAAGAGAAAACAAAGGTGGGAGACTCCAAGGTTGAATTTAGAAGAAATTCTCTGGTAAAATATTTATCCAAGGGGCCGGATGTCTGGAAAGACGATGGACACAATTCTGGGGTAGAAGCGAGCAAAGCTTGAAAGCACAAGGTATTTGCGCCAATCTTATGTAATTCGTTGATATCAATATAACGATTTGCTTGGTTTATTTGCTTATATTTGCATGAATTTATTTGTTTAAATTCGTAGATCAATTCTCTTGATATCAAAACAACTGTGTGAGTTCATCTATCTGATCTTCTTTATATAAGTTTGACGAATTGTTTTAATGTGTCGTCTCGATTGTTATAGGAAAATAGGTATTCTAAGAATTTCATGCCTTACCTTAGTTGATGTGAGTTACGAGAATCCGTGTGAATTCATCGACCTTAGATGATTTCACGTATGATAAGGACTTGAGTGCGTATTTAACTGAAATTAACGTTGTTAAGCCATGAAGTGAGATTTCATATATGCTAAAGACTTGAATGTGTGTATTGACTGAAATTAACGTAGTTAAGCCATGTAATGAATTTCATTCATTCATTTGTGTAATTGAGACCGACTGTTATGTCCCGTGTGATGATAATGTGAGTCAGGTTGAAAGCCGTTAGGAAGTACATTAATCTTATGAAACTAGGTTTGTTTATGGTCTGCCATGTTTGGCTTGACCAGTTAGCCTTTGATATCTGTTTGAATTCCGATAGGACGATATCTGACATAACGAGAGGGGAGTAATGATTTATTTCCAGTAGGATATCTGACAAGAAATTTAGGTTGCTCTCTGTTTATTTTGAAAGGGGAAAATAGCTTCACGGAACGTATCCACGACCTACTTATCCAAGTAACTATCTATCACGTGCTTACATATCCACCTACGCGCATAAAGTTTGAGGGCCGAAAGAGGCGAGACAATAGAGAGTTTGGAGAAGAGAAAAGAAAAGTGGAAAGGACCAAGAAGAATAGCCACAGTGAAGTTGGAATGAACCGGAAATAAGCAGGTTGTGAAGTTGTACAAGGTAATGACTTCGATTGTTCACTCGATTATATGATGAATCAATTCTATCATTTAAAACAGATCGGCTATTTATATAAGTATATTTGTGTTTAAAATTCGGTGAATGATTTATTTAAAAAAGAAATGTATCTTCTTAATGTAATGCATTATCACGGTTGTTTATGTAATTGATTAAATTGTTATTTTTTCATGTACGGGGGCTCGTGTCATTCTGTTTTATATATCTGCTCAGATCTCTATCTATTCCACCTATAAGTTTCACACTTTATATTAATATTTACTCGATCCGGGCAATAACACCGAAGGCGATCACCCTCTAGACAACGATAACCCAATAAAGCGGACACCTTGTAACAAGGTACAATCCGTTAATCAATTCCACTCAACCCACCCCAACAAAGTGGTGGCTACCCGTAACACAGACAACGTCTTGTTCTTAAAAATTTTACGTTAAATGAAATCGCATTAGTAATTGGGTTTATCGATGAAACAGAAATCGAATACTGCAATTTGGTAAATGAAACCAATTTGTATGAGCGTGAAGTAGGAAACGTGTTTGATTCTTACAACTAGTTAAGGAAAAATGAGGTATTAACAGATGAACAGTACAAAGATACTTCGTCGGATGTCCACAAGAAATATAGAGATTTTCTGGCTGATCCTGCCAAGGATAAGTTTCGTGAGTTTATTGATTTAATTGTTGGTACTAGAACTTTTACTATTGTGTAAAAAAAAATGGAAAAAAAAAATAATAATGAAAAAACAGATCATCGATTTCAATCATGTGTCAGAGAATATTCCAAAAACAGATGTTGACGCACTAATGCAGTATTACAAGTTTTATGATAAAAACCTTTGGTGTGTAAAACAATGTTACAAATACTAAAGCAGAATACTTCGGGTAATATCATATTTACCACTGCTAATGACCGGCTCTGGTATAATTTCAAGCGGAGCATCATTAATCCCGTTTTTATTGATAATATCTGGCGCTGGTGTTTCTATTGCAACAGCGTGTAAAAAAACTGAGTCTCGACTTGAGACCAAAAATAATGCTTGTAAAACAGCTAGCGTAACGTATAAAAATTACTTGTTCAGATACGATCTTATCAGCGCGGTGTAAAATATGATATGGACGATTTAATATGTGAGTTTCGTATTTTTGACAGTATGCTAACAGATATTCTCCCGATGAGAGTTAGCAGGTATGAAAAAAATTATCAAAAAAAGTATGGTGATGATAGTATAAATTTTGTCTAACAATAATAATATGCCAATTATCTGTATATTGAACGATCAGAGATATGAATATTTTGTTGTAAATCTAAAAAACATAAAACAAAATAATTTACGTAAAAGAGTTAAACGAAAAAAATAGGAAAAATTGAAAAAGTTGATGTAATAGTTGAAATTGGTAATTTAAGTATAAATAATAAAATTACTGCTGAATTTTTGGAGATGTGCGGAATGAAGTTTATTCCTACAAATTTTTTCAAGGAGAGTTTAGAAACAACTAAAAATATTATATTTGAAGTAGATGCAAATCATATGGGATTAAAGTCATATATTCCATTTGATAATGATTGCTGGTTTACCAGTGTAATTAATTTCAACAGTTTTTCTAAACTAAAAAATGTGTGAGTATAAATTTTATCTAACAATAAAAGTAATCCTATTATCAGGCAACAAGTATAAATTTTATCTAACAATACTAATACGTGACAATTGTCAAGCGATAATGTCTAGCCATAAAGTATCAGTAGTAGGAAGAAAGGAGTTGTTTCTGGATGAGAGACCCTTACAAGTACATGTCCTCAAGTATAGTTACCAAATTTTTATTTTAGGTATATCCTGAGATGTTGACTGGGATGGGTAGCCAGAAAGTCGAACTTGTATTTGTTTGGAGCTTTATGGGGGGGGGGATCTGAGCCAGAAACCTCCTTCCTTTCTTCTACTATGTGTATAGGAATAGAGTTTTGTCTCATGATTTTCCCAAGCTGCCAAAATGCATATGGCATCTCTTGATGGACAGGCCGTAAATAGAAAGACACCGATCGTTTTGGTATTGATTATAAAATGTTCTACCGTATGTAATCATTTGAAATAAAATGTAATAATCATATCTATTAGCCTCGGCGAGCAAAACATTGGCTTTATTTAACGAGTTATTTCCTTTGAAATGAGTAAACATGTGTGAATTCATCTATTACATCGCAAATTCGCTTGCTTGATAAAACCCGGCTTGATATTGCTAATTTTAGCTAATCACTTACAGACTGACCATAAAGTTCGATTCATTCAAAGAGTAAAGTCCTATGTTAACTCTGTCAGCGATTACGTGAATTAATACGCAACCATGATTATTTGATAATTACAATTCCAATTATCGTCAAATCAGCGGATTCCATCAACAGGAACATTTTGTGTTTGGTAGCACTTAATTTTCATTAATTATTTAGCGTCGTCTTATGGCGCCAGAATTCCTAGCACCGTCTTCGCTACCGAACGGTCGCCAATCCACTTAGTTCATCAGTGATGCGGAACTAAGTGTATCAACGACCTTTGTTTGGAGGAGATGATAGAAATGATAGAGGTCATAATGATGAAGATCACAATGATTTGCTTCGAGAAAATATACTATAGTTAGTACTCATTGTTATTGTCTACTATGGATTTCTATCACCCCAAATTCGTGACCATTTTAGTACCATCTGCTGCTCTTATGTTATAGGACCCTGCATTTGAACGACAGTTGTTTGATTCTGCAAGCACAAAAGATGGATACATGTAGCAATTTGCTCGTAAAGGATAATGTGTGCTTTGGTTGGTTACAGTGCTCGTAAAGCATATTGTGTTTTGTTTGGGTACATTGCTCGTAAAGCATACTGTGTGCTTTGGTTGACTACAGTGCTCCTAAAGCACACTGTGTGTTTTATTTGGCTACATAAATGAGTACTGGATCCTTGCGATTAGAGTCCCTGAACCTACAATCGATGATTTTATCTGGGCTTGCATTTGTTGAACTGAAGTCGGTAGTCAACTTGATAATGTTAAAAAACTGATGCAGACAAAGCTGGGCTGAAAGTACATTGGAAAATGACAGAACCTAAGGTAGTCACAAACATTTAGCAATGTTTAAAAATTCCAGATAAGTATCGCATGATCGTTTCCATTCCATCACTTAGCGGAAAATACGATTGATTAATAATAATTTAAATTATCCCATTATGACGGCATGTATGACGTGCTGGAGTAGTACTAGTTGGTTGGTTGATTTGATTGATTTTAACTATTCGTTTAAACATTACTCTCTCTCTCTCTCTCTCTCTCTCTCTCTCTCTCTCTCTCTATATATATATATATATATATATATATATATATATATATACATTGACAAGGAAATGGTAGTTAAGCGCAATTCCCGATAACATACCAAAGCGCCCGATCCCGTATGGCCTGAGCGGGTATCAAACCTGAAGCCCTTTTATTACGAGTCCGACGCTCCACCATTTGAAGTTACCGCGGATCCGACACAAATTATGAGATAGTAAATTTCATATAAATAACTTCACGTTATAGGTTAAGTAAACATATATATCACACAGTCGGTAAACTTTACATATAGTGTGTGCAATTTAATTGTTTGGATATTACAATATGTTAAAATATGACTTTATGCGATTCTGATTGGTCCAAATAAGCTCATGAAATTGTTGCGCAGTGTTCGCTTTACCGATTGGCTGTAAACATGGGAATTTTCCTGTCTCCGCCTTCTGGAACTTTTTGTTTTTACTATTACTATCAACATTTTGGCGGACATATTTTGACTCGATTGCCCAATGGTCCTTGGGAGACTAAAAGGCCAAGGAGGTCTGAATATGGCCAATTTGCCCCATAGGGGCTTACTACAAACAAAACTAATGGCATTGGTGAATGGATAGAACACTTGCAGTCGGGTGTGATACCGATAACATGAAATCCACCCTATGACAAGCGTGCTTTGAATGCTAACTCAATAGTAGTCCCCGACGCTAGTTAAATTAATAATCTTTTATAAACAGTAACATTTAAAAGTGGATTTTTATAAACAATTTTTAATTCAAAGAGCAACTATCGTTCCAAAACAAATTAGACCATTGAAACAAACGTCATTTTTTAATACAGGATGTCCAATGGAAATTCCGTGTGATATCACTTAGTTCGACTCAGGTTAGGTTAGACGAGCCGTATACATCGATTTCAATGAAAGTGTTTACAATGTCTGCACCTAAAGTGTGTCATTTTCATTGCTAAGCATTCCAGTTGTTGGATATTCATGTGAGTAAATAAACTCACCTCTGTTCACAGAAGAATATGCACATAAAACGGTCTCCCGACTGACAGAAAGTTATATAACCTCAGCATTTTTACGCGGTAAAATAGTTCAAATAGCTATGTTATGTTATGCAATTCCGTCCCAAAATATAATTTGTCATTGTCTACTACTGTTCCAAATCAAATAATATAAAAAAGTCTGGTCACAAATACATTACAGTAAATCTGGAATTTCTGCATTCAGTAATCATCCCCTCACATGAATATGCAACAACTGGAATGCTTAGCAGTACAAATGACATACTTTAGGTGCAGACATTGTAAACACTTTCATTGAAATCGATGTATACGACCTAAACTGAGTCGAACTAAGTGACATCACACGGAATTTCCATTGGACATACTGTATTAAAAAATGATGTTGTTTGTTTCAATGGTTTGATTTGTTTTGGAACGATAATTGCTCTTTGAATTAAAAATTGTTTATAAAAATCCACTTTTAAATGTTACTGTTTATAGGAGATTATTAATTTAACTAGTGTCGGGGTCTACTATTTTCCGCGTAATACATATAAAGTGTAGCGTCAAAATGAACGACATTGTTTCTCCGTTCTCTCTAAACTATTTCCATTAAAATAAAAGTTATGTGATAAATAGAATCTCAGATGGGGATTGGTTTATAAAGGAGTAATACCCAAAGTAGTTCATAAAATTAGTTCTAGCGGTTTTATTGAATGAAATAATTGATTGGTGCATGTCACAACTAGAATCACACGCTTTATATTATTTCAAATGATACGCATACATATAGTTTAATAATTTCAAAAATGTGTTAGATGTAAATAATTGAACTCCCTTCATAGCTTCCATTTTGAATAACTATTCATGTGAGATCTTCTATGTGGTTAAAATTGCCATCTTGAGCAATTTTTTGGCCGGGTCTTCAAATTTGACCTCAACACATTTTTATGCTGAGGATGGGAACCTAAGCTCATTTGTCATTGTTCCTATGTTACAGGATTTCATTTTCTTGGCAGGTTGATGGCTGAAACTAAAATTAGTTAAATAGCCAAGTGAATGATAAAAGGTTTAATGTGTACAAAATAAATGTCAGGGTGATGATACTCTTAATCTATAAAATCAAATAAGTTTGACTCGTGCGGGTAAGATTACTTATTATAACAACTATTAGCAGGTAGCCATCTGTTAATGTGACACTGGGAATGTGAAGAGAGGGGCTAGCGATTACTCTTTTCCCCGAGATTATAATTAAGCGTATAAAAATACCGCACGGCTGATGAATAACTATGTTGAAATACCATACCTTATAACAAAGTTCAGAATAGAAATCTCTCCCCTGATATAAGGAATACTGCACTTTACAACGCAAGAAATTTCACCTTCCTACAACACTCTTATATTTAACAGGTTTCAACACTTGATTAATAACTTGTTTAGAAAACAGTTTGCAAAAAGTGAGACTTTTCCTTGGTGGGAGGGTGTGTGTGTATACGAACAATGTAAGCCTGCTAACAGGAATCAGTAGGGTCATTTTTATGGCATGCCGCTTTGCTTGCTGGACGAATCGAAACAACGATATAAATATAATAAAATGGGCAGGTCACAGATATTGGAACAATGCTCACCAACCATCCATCTCTCTCTCTCTCTCTCTCAAATTCATACAAAACTCTGCTCGAGCTCTTGTCAGTGTTTTTTAAAGATGCCTTATAAATCATGTAATAAATGACGACAAACAGTATGCACTATTGCAGGACAAATTTAGGCCAAACATATCACACACACACACACACACACACACACACACACACACACACACACACACACACAGAGTCACGCGCCATTAAGAAAATGTTTAGCCTGGCCTGTGTGGGATTATGGGTTTAAACATGATTCGAAGTAACGGTGCTTTATTGCTTAAGCACTGTCTGTGTCCGATTTACTTGTACCTTCTAGGTACATATACTTTTCTTTTATGGCAACCCTATCATTGCCTAAGAGAACTACTTGAACAATGAATTATTAAGATTAACAAACGTAATATGAGAACGTTTATCTCTGTGTTAACGATTTTTCACCAAAGGAAACATAATCCATAGTACGACTTTTTTAAATTTAGATAATGTTTTTGTTTTGTTGTTATATAACAGGCTAATAAATCAAGGTTCACCATATTTCCTTAAAGTGATAATTGCACGATTTTATAAATATTGAAAATTAATTATTTTGCGTTATATTTATTTTTGCTTAAATTCACAAGGACAATCATACAAATTTCCCTTCGTCCATTTATTGCAAGGCACACAAAGTCCTATGCCCGTTGAGTGCAAACTCATGTATTCACCAATAAGTCCAGAGACGTGTATATGCGAAATTAAACGGTTGCGTGAAATTGGTGAATAACAGTACTTGCAGTTTTCTGCCACGCTTCCTTAAGACTTTAGTGGCATATCTGGAAAATGCAAACTCTGCAAATCAAGATGCACATCATAAAGAGGCGTTATGAAAGTAATTCTACTCGCCGAGCAGCTAGCTGTCATTAAATAACTACCTGTTGTTACCTGTGCCGGATTATCCTAGTAGCGAAAGTAGCATATGCTACGGGCCCCGCACTTTCAAGGGCCCCGCGCTACATGCTTTCAAGCTATCATTTACCAATACATAATAATACTATTACTGAAATGTCAGACATATTTCTATTATTATCTGGCTGTATAGCAAATGAAAAAATACAATTACTTTACTATGCAAGTTAAAAATGTACGTGTTTTAATATTTTTATGGGTTTTTTTATTTTTTATTTAGTGCCCCTTTATAACATATGCTACAGGGGCCCCGAGTGGCCGAGTGGTCTAAAGCGCTCACCGTTACGGATCACTGCCATCTCACCTCTGTCTGCGTGAGTTCGAGTCTCAGGCTCGGCTAACGTGGGTACGTGAGAAAGCCTGCCAGTAGCTTCTCGTGGGTCGGTGGTTCTTCCAAGGGGTTTTCCAGGGTTCTTCCTCCACCAATTATACTGGTCGCCATGCACAGCCTATCTTGTGCTGAAAAATGGCGTTAAACCCAACAACAACAACAACAACAACAACATATGCTACAGGCCCCGCACTAGCTTAATCCGACACTGTTTGTTACTAACTGGTCTGAAAACTCTTAGCTCTTACCTCTGACAGTGTTGCAGTGTCACAGATTTTACTTGAGTTTGCCAAAGATAGATAGAAAGAGACATACATACATACATACATACATACATACATACATACATACATATACACTATTGACAGCACCCACCGACGTGTGCTGAATTTTCACTTGTCGTTCCTCGTATTTTCCATCTTTTTGACCCCAAATTTGTAACTTATCCTTACGCTTTAGTTGGATGGGACTGAAAAAGCTTAGTAAATACTTTCACTGGAAATTAACTGTTTCTGCTGGGTCAATATTGTCACCGACTTGATTTAATAAGAGAGTGTCTTGACATTCAATCAATCTCTGTCTAAGCATTGTGTTTGTCTAGCGATCCTAAAATAGCAATACAAACAAAGTCGCAATATAGGCTGTCGGAACTTCATGTAATATAGTGATCTTCTCCAAGCTGTTAAGTATATTTCTTAAGTACAATCTTATTAGGCTCTGTATACTTGCCAACCGTAGACAGAAGACGCACGCAGACTGAAATGCGGGACATCTGTGCAGAGTACCCTCCAAGATATTTTTTTTTTGGGGGGGGGGAGGTGTGCGTATGGGGGTGGGGGGGAGAATGGGGATCTCCAACATAAAATATTTTGCATGACATGATGTTATGGACCAACCATGTTTGAGGTGTGGGGGTGGCATGAAATTTTCTTTCGAACAAGATATATTTTTTCTTTGACCTCGAGGTAGTAAATGTTTCTATTCAGCTAATGTAATAGATATAGGTAGTTCTTTCTCTACAATCAAGAGCAGGAATGTGTTTTTAAAGCATTTGGGATCTGAAAATTTTTATCCCAAAAATCACACACACACACACACACACACACACACACACACACACACACACTCACACACACGAAAATTAAATGATTAGTAATCCTTAGCCAATCAGCAGTTAGACAACGTCGCGAGGTTTGAAAGGTCTCCCCTTACATTAAATTTTTTTACATACAATGGCTAACGTCCCGACCGAACACTCACATTTCAGAATTCATTGTTTAAGGACATCGTGTGCTGTCTTACGTTGAAAGACATTTCCTTGCTTATGAAAGTGTTATTATTTGGTATTCGACCTTCATACACCCTTACCCATGTCTAAAGAAATAATTCTTGGGAAAACCATAAATATATGCTTAATACAGACGCTTTTACTCAACTGATCAAATAACATTCATTTCGAACCCATTGAAATGCAGGGTCTCTAACCTGAACCAGTCTACTGGCCGTCTCATTCTTTTGTTGTTGTTGTTTGTTGTTTTGTTTTTTTTGTTGGTCTAATGCCTGCAATAGCATTTTATACGTGTGAGGGATTGTTTCAACCAAATCAGATGGATTTTCGTCCACTTCTATAATTGGCAACTAAATTACGTGAAGAGAATTTTATGCAATCCATTTACTCTCATACACATTTCGGATATTTGCATACCCTTAATAGTTTCATCGTAGAATTATTATGTGTTAATATAACACAAAACCAACCCCACCATACTACGTCACGGGCATTCGAACTGCTTCGAGTATTTCTGCATTGGCTATAAATCTCAGATCCTCTAAATCAGTCAAAATACTGATCGAGGTGTTTGAAAAAAGTCATATCCGTTCTGACCGGTAATCAGCTAAGGTAAGTCACTGCTGCTAAATAGACTTTTGTGAGCTGTATCGTTTTCAGAAAGAATAACTTAACTTGTATCGAGAGTGTTTTTCATGTTGGTGGGGTTAGATTCGAAGCAAGTTTGTGCCATAATTTCATTATAAATAAAAATGATGCAACACATCAAAATCTCTGAAGTAGTAGCTATATATCATAACTTGTTTTCTTTTCTGAGCTGCCCTGATTTCTTTAAACACTTCGACCAAATGTAGCAATTGACTGTGAAATAAAGCTACTTCCAAAATGTCAGAAAAGTCTGCCATAACATTGCCATGTAGTTTGGCAGATTTTAAACATGAGTGCATCATTTCGGTAGCCATAGGAATACTCCCTTCATCTCAATTCAGTCTTGTCTGTATTTCATTTTTTTTAACATACTTTCACAATTACTGTTCGGATGAAAGGAGCGTAAAGTTGTATTTCAGTACACAAAGTGAATAATGGATTAATGCACATGAAACTGTTTGCATAATCACGTGATAAGCATTATATATTTGAAAATGTATCAGTGATTATACTGACACGTATATCCCTCTTCATGCATCTTTAATTAACAATTTCTTATTAACTGCCATGTATACATATTAATGAGGTAATACAATTAATTTCATGGTTACCAATAGCAGTGTCTTCAGCAGAGTCAAGGTTCATTCCCCATTATTATTGTTGCGTGGCTAAGTGCAAGTCAAGGTTCTTCCTCCATTATTATTGTTGCGTGGATAAGTGCAAGTCAAGGTTCGGCTAAGCGCAAGTCAGGGTTTGTTCCCCATTATCATTGTTGCGTTGCTAAGTGTCAGTCAGGGTTCGTTCCCCATTAATATTGTTACGTGGCTAAGCGGCTGTCAGGGTTCGTTCCCCAGTGCTACTAAATACAATTTACTCCATTTTAACCATCGCATTATTAAATTTAATAATAGTTGTGTTTTACCCGATCCAGATGGACCTATTATAATCATTCTTATCGAATTTGGTAATGCTGGATGATGCATCACTGGCTCCTGTTTTCGTGTCGCCGAAAAATCAATTATATCCATATTATTAATAACATGAGTCTATATTGTGTTCGATGTAGATTATCTACACCCACTACTGGACTGACAACAATAATAACAAAAAATAAACGACGCGCATTAACAGGTAAATGTGTAAAATGCGGCACGAAAAAATATAAATTTATCTCCATGTCTGATTCCCTGACAAAGTCAGGTACAAAGACAGGTGGAGATATAGCCGCTTTATTAGGAAAATTACCAGGAACTCCGTGGGCTAAATATGCCGGTGAGAAACACTTACCAGGATATAATTATTGTGGTCCTGGAACCCGACTTGACATCCGACTTGATGATCAAGATCAACCAAGACCAGGAGAGTATCCAGTAAATAAGATTGATCAAGCGTGTCATGTTCATGATGTTGCGTATAAAAGTAAAGATTTACAACAAAGGCATCTCGCAGATGCAAAATTGATTCATGCATTAAATTCTATACCTAATAAATCTGTCAGAGATAAATTAGCTACTTTTCTAGTAAAATCTGCCATGAAAAGTAAAATAATGCTAGGGCTGGTAATTAATTATATAAATATTACAATGGAATCCATTTATTATAGCCCAAGAGGATATTGGAGAGGTAAATCAGCTATTACTAAATTATCTGAAGCAGCAAAAGTTTCACGTTCTGTTGCTGCAGCGTGGTTAGCACGACAGGCAATATGGCAAATTTATCTACCACCACCTAAAAATATTCAATATGCACATTTTGATGTCAGCGTCCCTAATGAGGTTCATCAAGCAGATATTTTATTTTTACCACACGATACCATTAAAATTGGTAAACGTCAGTCACGCACATACAAATACGCATTAACTATCGTTGACGTTGCAAGTAGATATAAAGAAGCTGAACCATTATCAACAAAGACAGCGTCTGAAGTTTCATCTGCGTTTGAACGAATTTATCAGCGAGGACCTTTGCGATGGCCACAGTTATTACAGGTTGATCCTGGCAAAGAATTTCTTGGAATAGTATTATCGTTAATGAAGAAACATAACGTTAAAATTAGACGAGGACATACTGAAATTCATCGAGATCAGGCAATTGTTGAACGATTTAATCGAACACTTGCCGAGCGGTTATTTGGATACCAATATGCAAAAGAAATATCTACTGACTTTAAATCCGGGGAGAGATCTCGTGAATGGGTTGCGAGGTTACCAAGTGTGATATCTGCATTAAATAATGAAATTACTCGTTCAACTTCCATGAAACCTTCTATTGCGATCACAAAAAAAATATATACCCCGTAGTAATGACAGACAACAACCTCAACCAGTATTAGGTAATGCAACTGTAAGATATTTATACGAACCTGGTGAACTTGAAGGTGGTAAAAAAGAGCAACTGATCCTATCTGGAGCGTGACTACACATACAATTTCTAGTGTAGTTAGATCTACTGGTAGACCTCCAATCTACAGATTAGATTCGAGAGCCCCTCAACGTGGATTTGTACGTGAACAATTACAGGTAATTCCTAAAGACACACAATTACCACCACATACAATTACATAACCAGCGCCCCGACGTCGATTACATTCAAGACAGGTCAGCATCACATTATCACGTATATGACCAAGATTACTATTAATTCTGTCTACGGTAAATTGTCTTGGATTATTATTCGAATATTGCCACAACATATTACAGTTACAACTTGCACAATTATTATTCTGTTGTGTTTTTAGTTTTATAATAAATTCAACATCAATATCAAAGTCACGCTTATTTTTTTTATCACACTGCTTATAACCAGATAGTTTTTTTTCTTATTACGTCATTATTAACATTCTGATCATTATTTTCTGTAAAATTCATAATAACCCTATGTAGTTGAGATATTCGTCTGACCCTAGAAACTGCGAGATAGACTAAATTCGACCATTCGATCCGATCATCTATAATCCAAATATTTGTATCAGAAATAGTTAACCCCTGTGAAGAATGGATTGTTATAGCATATCCTAATGTCCACGGTGATTTATTCATATTCAGCGCATTTTCAACGACATTAATATCGACTAAAACAATATCATTCAAGACAAGATTCTGTACTCGGACACTTTCAGTATCTCCACCAGGAATTTCAACATCAATATTCTGTTGTCGAGTATCTGCTGGGCGATAACACAAAGGTACAGGTAGATCTGAAAACTTTTCTTTATGTAACATAAATAATTTATTTTGTAGTTCATCACGAACTATCTTTCTACTTGCAACTATTAAATCAGCGGGATTCCATAAATTTAGGAAATTATTCATAGAAGTCTCTGGAATTACTCCTCGCATTATTTCACATTGTACTCTGTCTGGTTGTAGTCTAATTAATCTTTTAAATTCCTTCAGCGGTTCATCAATAGCTCTATGGTCATCATTTATTTCTTCATAATAATCTACGTTATTCTTCAACCATTCATGTGGAGACTGTCCAATAAAGGGTGGTGGTTGACCATGATCACCACACATTATTATAGCAGTATTCTTCGTCAATAACCATTCAAGAAATGTTTTTAATATTTCTAACGACACCGTGCATATCTCGTCCCATGTAATATATTTAGGTATATATTTCTCACCCATTCGCTCAGGAGTCCATGTGTCTCCACACCATCTAAAGAAACTATGATAAGTACACGATTTTACTCCTCGCTCTTTTATTTCTCTGGCGAGTTTATGTGTCGGTGTCAAAACAATTATATCCGAATTATTATTCATGAATAATTTAATCACACGAGTTGTTTTACCTGAACCACCGCATCCATTAAGATAAACAGTTTTATGTCTAGATATAGGATCATATACAGATGGTGCTGATGATTTTGATATTTGAATATTATTTTTGTAATACATTTCCTTAATTTCAACGTCGGCAGATTCAGAATAACTAAGTATATTTTCTTGTTTTATTCTCCATGACCCCCATTCACCATTACCAAGTAGCGGTTTTAATAAATCCGTATATTTTTTATTTATATAAAACGAATCCGTGGCGACTCTGACAGCATCACGAGAAAATCATTTTATCATAGACAGTAGATTTATAGAAACATATGCCAACATAGATGATCTTAAATGAGTAAATTGTGGTGAGTCACCATCAAGATAACTCACAATTGTACCTAGTTTGGTTCCGTCTGATAAATAAGCATTACTCCGATTTATAAATATGTTTTTTCTGTTGTATCAGCAATTATAAAATCGAGTTCAGCATCGTCCATAATCAATCTTGTACAGTGTCTTTTATGATCATAGGCTCCTCCTTGAGTAAATTTACCAATTATCTTTCTACCAAGATCTTTTGCAAATTTTTCATCATGCTCGTCTCTGCATTTACGTATATTATTAGTAATTTTAATAATGTCATCTTCATTAAGATTAGGAAATTCTTTCCTGGCATCATTAATATTAAATCTATTTGGTTCTGGTAACCAAACTTGCTTCTGTGGACTATATGATATAATCGCCTCGCTCACCTGTAAAGATATTAAAATTCCAACATCAAGCATATATCGCAATAGTACTATTGGAACCCAACATTTTTCTGAAAAATGTCTTCCAAACCAAACATAAGTAATCGGATGGAGATTTTCTGCAAATTCGAATGATTCTACATGAGCAAATCCGGTTAAGTCAAAATCTGGTAAATGTCCGTTTATCGCATCCCTGGTCATCTCGTGTGATGGATGTCCGAATCTCTTAAAGTATTCAGAACATTCTCCGTATCCAAGAAAACTTCCAGGATAACATGCTACCATATCGACGGATATAACGTCACTATAGTTGTATTTAGTATTCCATAATCCTCCGTGTCCATAT
>JAECUM010003280.1:0-130570 GCA_016617855.1 Megalonaias nervosa | reverse complement strand
TCCTGGGTTCTTCCTCCACCATTAATACTGGCCGCCATGTATAGCCTATCGTGTGCTGAAAAATGGCGTTAAGCCCTACAACAACAACAACAACAACAGCAACTTAAGTGTAAAATAAAGAATGCAAATTTCATTTGGCCTGTAGATTTAATAAATTTGCCCACATTACAACTGAAACAAAACAGGGATGAGAGGGTCAGCATAGGACATATTGTCCAGCACTGCTACAAGAGTCTCAAAAGACTTATTAATTTACAAAATTCCCACTTTTATTCTGAGATATTTTCAATAAATTTCCTGAAAAATGGACCAGAACAAAAAGAATGAAACTTTACATTTACACTAACCTACCAAAGTTTCAACAGAAGCAACCATAGCAGTGTGGAAGGAGTGACAACAAACCAAATTCTAAAAAAATACATCTTTATTCCACAATTGCTTTCAAGACATTCCCCAAAAAATGAGCAAGAAGAAGAATATAAAACCTTTTTGCCTACATACATTAAGCACATATCAAGCCTATAAAGTTTCATTAAAATTCTACAATCACACACGTGATAGTGGAAGCAATTACAACCTTTGTCACTGATGGACATATGGGTGAATTGACATATCATTGTTATGACTATATGGTCTAAAACTATGTAACAGAAAAGAAGTAAAACCAACAAGTTTTGTAAAATTCAACATATAATTTATTTCCTTAGAATACAAAGTAAAAATTCAAAAGACTCAGTATTGTGAAATAAATCCCAAATAATCCTAAATGCCCTATCACAAGTCCAGAAGTATAGAATGTTCCAATAGTCTTGAATGTCATGATGTATCACAGTGATATAATCTAGGTTGTCTTTGAAAGGTTCCCCAATAATTCCAAGGTAGTGTTTTAGTCCAAAAAGTCAGTGAGTACTTTGTAATTCCAATGAATAATTTGAATAAATGATTCCTCTAAAATTATATCTAAACACTTGAGTAAATGATTCTACAGACTGAACTTAAAACAGGAATGAATAATTGTTTACCTAGCCCCTTTATATAATCCCCATTTGACCAATGGTCAGAATAGTAATTTCTAAAAATAAAAATGGAAACTTCCTTAAATTCTTAAGTAAGACTGTTTAACTCTTAAAATCATAACGAAGGTCAGGAAGACAAAACATGACAAAAATCACATACACAATATAAACATAACATTATAGCATGACATTATCCCCAACTTTCATTAAATGCAGGATAATAAAATTTTTCATTTTCATGCAGCTGAGAAGAAGCAAGAATAAGTGAAAGAAAAAAGAAAACTGCACATGCATATCTACACCATCCATATATCTAGTGTACACAAAAATATCCTCAAAGCACTGTGGGAGAATCAACAGTGAAGAACTAAATTCCCAAAATACATCCTTTCTTACAATATTTATCAGAAATATTTTTTTAAATGGGTCAGAGAAAAACCAAAATCTGATCACTCATTTACTCCAACAGCCAACATAATTGAAATAAAATCCTATATTCAGAGCAGGAGAAGAAACAATAAAAAATATATTCCCTAAATACAATTTTTGGGGCAAACAATTTTCAAGTAATGTCCCCCAAAATTGGACAGAGGTAAATGTAAAACCTCACTATACATCTACACCAATCAAACATCCCATCAATACAATCTTCCAAGAGGAAGTGCTGATAATGTGAATTCCCCAAATATCTCTTTCTTGACAACTTTTCATGAAATGTCCCCAAAAATGGGCAATAGAAAAAACTTTATTATCTACACCAACCACATATGTAGTCTGCACAATTTCAATAAAATTGTCCAACCAGTATAGAAATGATGGGCTACATTCTGAAAATACTCCTCCTTTTTTCATGAAATGTTTCCAAGAGGAAAAGAAGTACAAACCTTATTGAGCATCCAATCACAGATCTTGCCTACAAAATTTCATTAAAATCCTAAATGGTGGGAAGGTGAAGCAATGACAAGCTTCTTCACAGTTAAAAGGACAGACAGATATAATCAAGTGTGCATGGGGACAACAACAATATCCATGCTGAAGTATAAGGATAATAAAGAAAGTCTGAAGGGAAATTAATTAATGGGATCTATTACTGTCAGAAAAGTTTAGAAAACTGACCTGGAAAAAGAGGCATGGCGGAATAAAATCTGCAAATAACATTTATACCAAAATTAAACAATTCCCTGTCAACAAAACACAAATAATATAAAACCTACAATGACATAATAATGAAAAAAGTAATAAAATACAGAAAGTAAAAATGTATTACTATCATAGCTTTTCACATGGACAATATATAACACATGGAAAGGAAACTCCAGGGATCTGCCAAATATTAACTCTTCCCTTTTGATATATGCAAGTGGCTGTTTGGGAAGTCAGATCAAAGACACAACAGTGTGCTAAACCAGGTGACAGGCTGAAATCAGCTTAACAGTATTCTTTTAGCAAGCAATTTATATTTTCTGTTTCCCATTTTAAATTAAGATTATAAAAAAACTACCAAAAGAAGCATCAACCTTTTGCTTCCATTTTCATATATTGCTTGTAATTTTATGATAAATAGTGAACATTTTTTGGGGTGCTTTTAATGACCCTTTGAGCATATCAATGAATACATCATGCCAAGGAAATGGGAGATAAGTGCCTTTCACAAGGACACTGAGGCAGCCAACCCTGGCTAGCCTGGGTGGGTATAGAACCCATGACCCTTTCATTACATTTGATACTCTACCAGTAGAGCTAAAGATAATGCATTTTCAATTTTGTTCAAGTGTCTCACATACAAATTTGTAAAGTGGTTATAGAAAAGCCATGGTGAAAATTTTCTATACAACTTCAAAATCCATCTTTCACCTATCATTTTTCCACAAATTTGATTTAAATGTTCAAATAAATTACACCAATGCAGTCTCATATCTTTTGCTTATAACATGCTGGATACCTATATATGCTGGCAGAAACAAGCAAATCTGTTTGTGATTGGTCTGGAGAAAGATCTGTCAATGGCATAAATGATTCTGTCCCTTTTGCATAGCACAGTAATCCTTATTTCATTTGGAAAAAATATGTTACTTCTGTTACATGCAATGACACTCCCACCATCAAGTCATAAAAATGAGAACCAAAAAAATCCGAAGTTGTCTGGAAATATCACAGGTGTATGGTCTAAATATACAAGAACTTGTAAATGTCAGTCTGAAGTGAAATTTCAAGAAACAAAAACTTACAAAACTGGCACCTGAACACATATTTATGTTAACATATTTAAAAATGGAAACTACAAGGCTAGTTATTTCTTAATTGTGTAAGAAAGTTACCCACATGGTCACCCTCCCCATTATCAATCAAATTATTTGTACTGGAAATGCCATGGCATAAAGATATGAAATGAATATTACAAAATATGTTAGACTCTATAGTCTTAAAATAAGTAATAAAAAAGTGAGAAGCTTCGTAAAATTTAACAAATAATTTATTTCCCCAGAATACAAAGTGAAATGTAAAGAAAAAGGAATTTATGGTATTGTGAATTTATTTCCAAATACCAGTAATCCTAGAATTACAGACACAAGTCCTAGCGATTAAAGTTCTCAATAAACTTTCATGGAAATCCAACACTGGAAGTGTTGCTGTCCCTGTTGTAGTCAGTGTCATGGTGATGTACCAACAGTCTTTTGTTGGATCACCATAATACAATCCAAGAATTAAATCCTTATTTGAAATTTCATTATAAATTCAAGTCTTTATTTCCAAGAATGTTATTTTGAAGAGCACTTTGTACTTCCTGAGAAGAATCACTTCAATTAGGTGATTTGAACAAATAAGTTCCAGCATCTGAATGCTTACATGACCTGTATGACACCCATCATTGAAATAGTCAACTCTGAATGCTTATATGACCTATATGACATCCATCACTGAAACAGTTGGTGCTGAATGCTTACATGACCTGTATGACACCATCACTGAAATAGTCAGCTCTGAATGCTTACAAGACCTGTATGACACCCATCACAGAAATAGTTGGTGCTGAAAGTTTACATGACTTGTATGACACCAGTCACTGAAAAAGTCGGTGCTGAATGCATAGATGGCCTGTATGGCATCCATTAATGAAATATGAAATTGTCAGTACTGAATGCTTACAGGACCTGTATGACACCATCACTGAAATAGTCAGCTTGGAATGCTTACAAGACTTGTATGACACCCATCACTGAAATAGTCAGTGCTCAATGCTTACATGGCCTGTATGACACACATCACTGAAATAGTCGGTGCTGAATGCTTACATGACCTGTATGACATCCATTACTGAAATATGAAATTGTCAGTACTGAATGCTTACAAGATTTGTATGACACTCATCACTGAAATAGTTGGTGCTGAATGCTTACAAGACCTGTATGACACCCATCACTGAAATAGTCAGTACTGAATGCTTACAAGACTTGTAAGACACCCATCACTGAAATAGTCGGCTCTGAATGCTTACAAGACCTGAATGACACACATCACTGAAATAGTCGGTGCTGAATGCCTGCATGACTTGTATGACACCAATCACTGAAATAGCCGGCTCTGAATGCTACATGACCTGTATGACATCCATCACTGAAATATGAAATAGTCAGTACTGAATGTTTACATGACCTGTATGACATCCATCGCTGAAATAGTCAGCCCTGAATGCTTACAAGACTTGTATGACACCCATCACTGAAATAGTCGGTGCTGAATGCTTACATGACCTGTAAGACACCCATCACTGAAATATGAAATAGTCAGTGCTGAATGCTTACAGGACCTGTATGACACCATCACTGAAATAGTCAGCTCTGAATGCTTACAAGACTTGTATGACACCCATCACTGAAATAGTCAGTGCTCAATGCTTACATGGCCTGTATGACACACATCACTGAAATAGTCGGTGCTGAATGCTTACATGACCTGTATGACATCCATTACTGAAATATGAAATTGTCAGTACTGAATGCTTACAAGATTTGTATGACACTCATCACTGAAATAGTTGGTGCTGAATGCTTACAAGACCTGTATGACACCCATCACTGAAATAGTCAGTACTGAATGCTTACAAGACTTGTAAGACACCCATCACTGAAATAGTCGGCTCTGAATGCTTACAAGACCTGAATGACACACATCACTGAAATAGTCGGTGCTGAATACCTGCATGACTTGTATGACACCAATCACTGAAATAGTCGGCTCTGAATGCTACATGACCTGTATGACATCCATCACTGAAATATGAAATAGTCAGTACTGAATGTTTACATGACCTGTATGACATCCATCGCTGAAATAGTCAGCCCTGAATGCTTACAAGACTTGCATGACACCCATCACTGAAATAGTCGGTGCTGAATGCTTACATGACCTGTAAGACACCCATCACTGAAATATGAAATAGTCAGTGCTGAATGCTTACAGGACCTGTATGACACCCATCACTGAAATAGTCAGCTCTGAATGCTTACAAGACTTGTATTACACCCATCACTGAAATAGTCAGTACTGAATGCTTATATGACCTGTATGACACCCATAACTGAAACAGTCGGCTTTGAATGCTTACAAGACCTGTATGACACCCATCACTGAAATAGTCGGTTCTGACTGCTTACAAGACCTGCATGACACCCATCACTGAAAAAGTCAGCTTTGAACGCTTACATGACCTATATGACATCCATCACTGAAATAGTCTGTGCTGAATGCTTACAAGACCTGTATGACATCCTTGACTGAAATATGAAATAGTCAGCTCTGAATGCTTACATGACCTGTATGACACCCATCACTGAAATAGTCGGTGCTGAAAGCTTACATGACTTGTATGACACCAATCAATGAAATAGTCGGTGCTGAATGCTTACATGACCTGTATGACACCCATCACTGAAACAGTCAGTGCTGAATGCTTATATGACCTGTATGACACCCATCACTGAAATATGAAATAGTCAGCACTGAATGCTTACAGGATCTGTATCGCACCATCACTGAAATAGTCAGTACTGAATGCTTACAGGACCAGTATTACATCCATCACTGAAATATGAAATAGTCAGTACTGAATGCTTACAGGACCTGTATGACACCATCACTGAAATATGAAATAGTCAGTACTGAATGCTTACATGACCTGTATCACACCATCACCGAAATAGTCAGTACTGAATGCTTACATGACCTGTATGACACCATCACTGAAATAGTCAGTACTGAATGCTTATATGACCTGTATGACACCCATCACTGAAATATGAAATAGTCAGTACTGAATGCTTACAGGACCTGTATGACACCATCACTGAAATATGAAATAGAATTGAATGCTTACATGACCTGTATCACACCATCACTGAAATATGAAATAGTCGGTACTGAATGCTTACAGGAAATGTATGACACCATCACTGAAATATGAAATAGTCAGTACTGAATGCTTACATGACCTGTATCACTCCATCACTGAAATAGTCAGTACTGAATCCTTACATGACCTGTATGACATCCATCACTGAAATATGAAAGAGTCAGTACTGAATGCTTACATGGCCTGTATGACACCCATCACTGAAATAGTCAGTACTGAATGCTTACATGACCTGTATGACACCCATCACTGAAATAGTCAGTACTGAATGCTTACATGACCTGTATGACACCCATCACTGAAATATGAAATAGTACGTACTGAATGCTTACATGACCTGTATAACACCCATCACTGAAATAGTCCATGCTGAATGCTTACATAACCTGTATGACACCCATCACTGAAATAGTACTGAATGCTTACATGACCTGTATGACACCCATCACTGAAATGGTGCTGAATGCTTACACGACCTGTATGACACCCATCACTGAAACAGTCGGCTTTGAATGCTTACATGATCTGTATGACACCCATCACTGAAACAGTCGGCTCTGAACGCTTAGGCCTACATAACCTCTAACTTGTACTTTAAAGAAGAGTATATGTTATATTTATAGTACGAGAATAAAATAATACAAAATAAGTGTTTAATTAAGTTATGCGTATCCAAGAAGATACATCAAATAGTTTTCTGGGTCGGTCCATCTGGGTCAACGTCTTCTGTATCCAAGGATCGCCCTAGGTTTCACCGATGTCGCAAATTGCAATTTTTTTCCTTTATTGGTGACAAAATATACCATCTGGCCATTTTTTGGGCAACAACCTTTTTGGCTGTTTAATTTGTACATACAATCATAGATCTGGAATGGAGACATTCAAAGGGACCACGAAAGGAAGCCACAAACTTGGATACACAATGCACTGGAATCTATCTGTTACATAAAAAATCCTTTGTTCGTATTGACAAACCCATCTTCACAGTGCATTATTACATCATAATCCGCTTATGTTGACATCTGGCCTGAGTAATGTATGCTGTGATACACTCAGTCATGCTACCGGACTATACCTACAATCAACCAACCGCTGAAGACACGAACAGAAACAGCTAAGATTAACTGAACGACGGCTAATCCTTCTGTTGTGTTTTTAAATGTATCAATAAAAGTTTTGCTGAAACTTCAGAGAAAACTGATTAAATTTGAAGTACCGATTGCTGTGTATAAATACAAAGCAAATGGAAAAAATCTCAATCAGAATTATATACTGGCAACAGTGCAACTTTATCATTGGTAAATGTAAGTTAGATGTTGCGTGTTCATCGTCTCATCCTAAGAGTAAGTTAACAAAATTAACAGCATTTGGATTTCGTGCAAATTCATCAGACAACACAGTCACTGAACCTGATGTTATACCTGACAGTCCAACATCATCTACACGTAGTGATGGTGGTAATGCTTCAAGTACAACACCACATCATGATGAATGGGTCAAAAGTTCCCAAAAATTTCTCGACAGCTGGAAACTTGGGCATCCGTGGCTGAGATACAATGCAAAGTTAAAGCAGATGTTCTGTGATATATGTATCAAGGCACAAGTTATGATTATTTCTAGTCCAAGAAGATACGTTAAATAGTGGGTAGGTCTATCTGGATAGGTCCATCTGGGTCTTCTGTATAATAGACCTCGAAATCGACATTCGTTTCTTAAATGTCTTACATTACAGGACTAGCCCTAGTCCTACAATGTAAGCCCTCGACCATGATATTTATGTCTTGGGCGTCCAAAACATGCATATCAGGGTCGAGGGCTTACATTGTAGGACTCCATTAGTCCCAACCCATCACAGACCAATCCCACTTTTATTGTTATTATCATGTTAAGGACACAATTTTGTAATCTCCAAGAAGTTATTTTTATGTTTTAGCAAAATTCTACTCAAGATTGAATTGATAAATCAATGAAATAAAGGAAAAATCAATATACCAACAATGTATGATGCAACTATCCAGACTACGCTACTCCATTAAAGGGTGGGTCCTATATAATTTTATGGACCATGCAGTCTCAAATAAAGAATTCTTATCTTACCTTAAATATACATTTGAAGATACTATTTTAAATTCTGCAATGAAGTACAACTAATAAAAGATATTAGAAATTCTGCAGAATGTTATCACACTGGCACCTTCCAATCTTCGCCTGGAATTTATTCAGCAGTGTTATGTAAGATCATTCGCGAATTCGAAGTCAATCATATGCAGAAATAGCTGAGGAAGTTCCGAATGATTCAATGAAAAAGGAATTTCCCTAAACACTTACGTTACAGGGTAAAGTTTTTTAAATTGGCACCTGTCTAATTTCTCATCTTAAGGCTATGATGTGATTCTTTAATAATTAGAGATATGAATATATTTGTGAATTAGGTGTTTAGAGCTTGTGACGTTCTTGAATTGATTAGGCATATATACCTCCCATCGTTATTTTGCAAAATTGCCTTATGATAACATTAGCGCGATCAACTATTGTGTTTTCTCTGTTTTGTCAGTTGTAATATACCCGTTAAAACAGTTGGACCAAACCGTTGTTTTGTGTCATTCAGCAGAACATAACATGGTGTCAGAAGTGATAATTTTGGAATAACTTGGATTTATACCATTAAGAAGTATATCTTCATAAACATACCAAAATTTGGATGCAATATTGTATGTGTTAATTGTGAATCATGGAAGAACTCGTCCAGCCACCTGAAATGGACTTTAATTCCCATCATCTAGCAGAAACAAGGAGGAGGTGGAAGCAGACTATGCAGTTTTACTTAGATGTTGCGCTTGCAGATAAAGAAGACAAAGAAAAATTCAGTGCTTTCCTATATGTCATTGGTCAGGATGGTAGAGACATTTACAACATTTACATTTGAGGCCAATGAAGCTGAAAAAAAAATGATTCACTTATCAAGAAGTTTGAGAACTATTGCAATCCAAAGCAGAACATTACGGTAGAAAGACACAGATTCAGTACAAGAAGCCAACAAAAGAATGAAGCCATTGACCAATATGTAACTGAACTTAAACCGATTGCAAAGAACTTTTTGAAAATGTACAGGATGAAATGATTAGAGAGAAAATTGTCTGTGGGACTAATCCTGAAAAAAGGAAAAAATAAAAAAGACTTTTACGAGAAGATCAGCTTACACTTCATAAAGCACTCTCTATCTGCAGGGCAGACGAAGAATCCAAAAAGCAGATTCAAAGTATGCAAAAAAGCAGCTGCATCAGACGGTCTTGGTGTAAAAATTAAGAAAAATGAAGAAAAAAGGGCACAACCAAAGAAAGCGGAAGTGACAAACTTGAAACCAGACTCCATATTATTTAACTGTGGTAAATTTGGCAAATTCCATGCAAATGATAGGAGTCCAGCCTTTGGAAAAACATGATACAGGTGTAGAAAAGAACATCATTTTCTGAAATTCTGAAGGACAAAACGAGTTCATGTCGTGCAAGAATACTCAGGTGTAGAGGAAGAAAATCTTTTGTAGGAACTGTGACAAAAGTAAACACTGAAATCAGTGACAAGGAAAGCTTCGTCACTTTCACTCTTCATGGTACTGAAGTCAAATTTAAAACTGATACTGGCTAGCAAGTAAACATCATTCAAATCACATTTTTGAGACAATGAATATAGACAATGTTGAAGTATAACCAACCAAGACCTGTCTCACAAGCCACTCTGGTGTCAAACTAATTGTCATAAGCAAATGTAAATTACATGAATCAAGAACTTGATTTTTATGTGACAAAAACCAACCAACCGCCAATTCTTGGATTCAAAGCGTCTCAAGATTTGCTTTAATACAAGTAGTTTGCAATGTATACAGGAATATGGACAATCATATCGTGAAAGAATTTCCCAGGTATTCAAAGGTCTAGGATGTTTGAAACAAAAAATATCATATCGCAATTGACAAAGGTGTAAAACATGTCATTAATCCACCAAGGAAGTTTCCTACAGCTTTACGAGTGTCACTTAAATCATCTTTGGAAGACATGGAACTGAAAAATATAATACCGAAAGTTGATGAACCAACAGACTAGGTCAGTTTATTAATAACTGTTGAAAATCCCAAATGTGGAAAACTATGATTGTGTCTAGATCCAAGAAATTTGAATCAAGCTATCAAACGAGAGCGTTATCAACTTCAACAATGGAAGATATAACCACAAGGATGGTTGGAGCTGGGGTTTTCTCCTAACTAGATGCCAGTCATGGTTATTGGCAAATACCCCAGATATTGACAACATTTAACACCCTGTTTAGTAGACATTGCTACCTGAGAATCCCTTCTAGTATTAAATCCGCTGAAGGAGTGTTCCAGAAACGCATGGCGCAGTGTTTTGAGGACCTGTCTGGGATGGAGACTGATATAAATGACATTAGTGTTTCGGGAACTTCAAAAGGAAGATCGTGATGGAAAACTGACGAAACAAAGAAAAACAGTTTTAATGAGATGCAGGAAATAAATCTGACACCGAATTTGGAAAAATGCTAATTTGGATTAACAGAAGTGTACTACATGGGACACGTATTGACATCATCAGGTTTTAAACCGGACCCAGAAAAAGTGAAAGCAATCACATAAATGACCGCTCCGACGGACAAGAAAGGAATTGAAAGATTACTGGGTACAGTCAATTACCTAGCAAAATTTATCCCAAACATGTCTCCAGTGACAGAACCAATCAGAGCGCTTTTGAAAAGTGATCCTGAATTTTTTGGGGAAACTGCACAGAAAGATGCGTTTGAAGATAACAGATTCTTTGCAAATATGTATTTAATGTCAATTTGCCTGTCGTTGTTAGTTATGATGCATTCAAATCAGGACTTGGAGCAGTGTTAATGCAGTTAGGCAAACCTGTGGCATTTGCGTCAGGGTTTTTGACAGATGCAGAAACAAGGTATGCGCCGATCGAAAAAGAACTGTGATCAGTGATACTTATCTTTGAAATATTTAATCAACATTCTTATGGCCGTCCAGTACAAGTTGAGTCGGATCATAAACCTCTAGAATCAGTCCTGCCGCACCGCCTAGACTTCAAAGAATGCCTTTAATATTGCAGAAGTATAGTTTTGACTTAACTTATTGTCCAGGAAAAGAGTTAACTGTAGCAAGATACATTGTCCAGAGCATACAGACAGACAGATACATCTGATATGAGCATGGATAGGGAAATTAAGTGCTATGTGCACATGATCATGTCAAAATATACAGACTGCAGATACACAGTTAGAAGCAGGAAAGAACTAAATATGACCAAATTACGAGAAATGATTCAAAAGGGCCAAATAATAGACATGTTAAGATAGTAAAAACTAATTTTTAAGTAAACAACATTTATATCAAGTCAGTTTCGATTCTACAACATTCTAAGTTGTCAACAAGATTAGGAATTTCTAAGTGAAAAACTAACGTCCTAGACTCAGATTCAAGTAATCATTTTTACCTCCATTAATAATGATCCGAATACTTAATCTATAATTATAGAGTAATATTAGGTATGTATTATACTGTTTACAAAATAAAGCTCACTCGTCAGGTAGACCCTTAACCTGATTTTGGACAAAGGTCAATTACAAAATACATATGTACATAGCATATAATTATGGAGAAAAGCCAACAAAGAACAAAGATGTTACCCACAAACTAATTTCAATTGATCATTTTCACTTTTCTTAATTATCGTTTAAAATTTTTAACTTTAAAATTTGATTTTCAATGTTTGTTTTTAAATTTTCGTTTCCATTTTTCTTATTTTAATTTTCGTTCTCAAATTTCATTTCTTTATTTTCTTTTTTGATTTTCATTTTCAATTTTATGTGTCCCATTTTCATATTTCAATTTTTCTTCTTACCTTTTATTTTCATTCTCGTAATTCTTTTTAAAGTAGTAGTAATATGATTACGGGATTCTGGCTCAAGACCCCTATAATTGATACCCGCCAAGTTCGGAAAAATCACATAGTTTTCAAGTCGACCTTAATCTGTTTTTATGCCAATTAACAACATCAACATCATCGTCGCTGGTAACCAGAATTATGCAGCATCATCGTGATAGTCCGAACTTGTCAACATCATAGTGGTCTCCAAGCCAGAAACCAGCCAATTTTCCAACTGCTGGCAAAAAGATTATTTTATAAATTACAGATAATAGTTTTTAAAAGTTTATTTTATAAAGTGTAGATAAAATTTTACTAGATTATTTAACGATATTAGATAAAAGTTTTATATTTCATCACCAATCATCAGCGTTTCAACTGTTGAAATTAAAAATATTTCATCGTTACTGTAGTAGAAGCTAAATTTTACTCTACCACTAACACAACGACGAGATTCAAATAAATCTTTTATTTGTGGATTATTAAGCGCATATCTTTTGTTAACAAAATACACTTTTGATCTGTCAAGGTCGATGGTGATTTTAGTATATTTGTGCTGATTAACAGGGTTATGAAAGTTATTAAATTCTTCTGACAATTCACTATTTGATTTTTCAAGAAACTCGAAATAATCGCTGTCGCCAGATTTAATCAAAGATAATTTTAATCTATTTTGTAAAAATCCACTTCACTAAAACATATCCCAGATGTTTCATTTTTTAAGTCAAACGTAAGAGGTTTACCGTCTTTCATCAAATATTTAATCTTGCTATTGTTACTGTTTTCGATTGTTACTTTATCAAGCATTATTTATATAATTCACACAAAATTTCCTACCCTAGCTATACCCTAACCACAATGACTTAGTCACCAAATATAATATCAAGTACAGATCTATCATCGTTGCAGTGTCCAAGTGCAAAAGTATCTACTCCATTTTCGCAATAACGTTTGTCATCAAAATTACTTAATCCACGTTTTATAATAACATCTGTTTCAAGTTTATGATGATTTGTTCGAATAGCCATTGCTCGTAAAAAACTAGTACCACCGTCGAGTGCGTATTTGTAATCATCAAATCCAAGAAATTTTTTAACAAAATCTTTCGGTAATCCTTTTGATCTTTTTTTTTGTTTCATTATTATCTAGCAATAAAGTATGCATCTTACTTCGTAACCCGATAAAGTATTTAATGATTTTAGAATTTGTTTCATATTTAAAGTTACCAATAACCTTTTTATTTGTACCATCATAAAATTTACCTCTACGGGGATAATCGGAAAGATCAAACAGATTTCGGTTATCGTAAATATCTTGATACACATCATTGTCAGCACAATCGACTCCATCTATTTCATAAGCCAACGAATTAGTATCAGTAAATAATAATTTAATAGATGGCCATTTTGTTTTAACGAAATTGTAATGAAAATCATACATTAGCCACTTTGAAAATGTAACACAGATGCTGCAACATAAATCGGTTTATCAAATTTAAAATTCATTTTTCGTCGTTATTAAAAATTTTCATGCTAACAAAACTATCATCTGATACAAGTTTTTTTTTTGGTCGACATCATTAACTATTTCAATATTTACTCGTTTTCGAATATTTTCCATTGTTTTTCCAAACACTGAGTTATTCATGAGCTTGAAGAATTTGTTTTTTCAAAATCAGTTTTAGCTACAGCTCTTTTTAGAGGTATTAAAGTTAATATAACCTCTCATCCACGGAGACTGATTAAATTTTAAAACTCGATGAACTTGTCTCAACACAAGACCAGCATCTACTCCTTGTTTTAAATTCTTATAATGCAAAACATAATTTCGTTTATCAGGTAAATTTGGAACAAGTTTTTTTATAATCGAGTTTTATCATGGTGATGCTATTTCTTGTTGTTCTTGAGATAATAAACTATAATCAATTATCATTGATTCCGCGCAAAACGGGTAATCGTTATGTAATTTATGTAATGTAGTAGGGTAATCAAGATCAACTTCAACAAAATATGAAACATCACCTGGTATCTTTTTTTCAGTTTCTAATAGAAACTGATCAGGAGTAATCCAACGAAATCCACCAAAAGACATTGGTTCCGACATTGCATAATCATATAAGTTATTTTCGTTTAGATAAATAATAAATTTTATTGGTTTATCAGGATCATAGTTTTTCATATATTTATTATTTGCCTCAGAAAACTTTTTTTTACAATAACACTAATACCACCTCGTATACCTTTATCAATAAAGTTAAACATATCAACGTCTGTTAACAATTCCAACTCGATTTTACTGAATTTCAACAAAGCATCCCAAGATAATCCAGGAGTACAGTAATACCAACAAGGATCTAACCCGTAATTAATAAAACTTACTCGCCGAAAACTGTAAGATACGTCGGCTAACAATAATACATTGATTTTCAAGTACCGAATGTTTTACAATGAAATTCTTTGCAAATACTTTGTGCATAATCATACTCGTCTTTTGATATATTTTTATTTTTCAGTTGTGAATAAAATTCTGTTTGGTCTGGCTAAGAAATTTCATCAAATTTTTACTCCAATCGTCGAGATATTCGTACGGAAATACTCCTTTTTCATCAACAAATTTGACTTGTCCTTGAAACAATCTCTTATGTTATAAAAGTCACTACAACTCTTCACTAGCTCATTTAACGATGCTGCCATAAACTGTAGACTATCAATAAAACGCAACTTTCCTAGCGTAACTGACGTATATTTTTCAAAATTATTTGGAATACATTTAATAACGTTATCGAGTTTTAGACGATATTTTATATCAGGATCATCAAAAGCTTCTACGATATTATGGCAGTCATATCCCAGGAAATTGTGAATAACAACTGGAATAAACTCCGGAGCATGAAATGTTAGATTACATTTATCATGAGCAGCTCCACGATATTTTCCTGTCAAAAGACAATGGTCGTGTACTTTTTCATTTCCATTACCAGGTTCTACACCAAACGGATTTTCGCAAATATGACAAAATTCTACTCATTCGTGGCCGATTTTTTGCTCTACCGTCAACCTTATCATTGGAACAATTCTTTTTAAGCGATAAAATATTTTATCAACTTCTTTGATTAATTGTTTTAGAGGCCAAACAGCTGGATTTTTTTTTACCTCGATATAATTTTATTGGTTTTGATAAACTTTGATCGACACAACATACTACTTTATAAGCTGCTCCACACGGAACATGATTTTGAATTTTTCTTGTACTCGATTTATTAGGATTATTTTCAGCACCAAGTACAGGTTGTAACAAACATTCGAAATCAGCGTAAATAATAAATGGTATCATTAACTTGTGATTGTGGTTAATAAATTTTAACATTTTTTCTTTTTCCTTTGGCATTGTTATTCGTTGTACTTCTGAACAATATTGTAAATGCGTTTGTAACCTTTAATCATCAGAGCAGCCGTATAAACAGCGATAACAAAAGTATTTATTGTTCTTTTGATTGCCATATTATTTACCAACTAACCCATTAAAGTTTTTAATCCAACAAGTTTATTGTCGATTGTGAAGATTTTTCTGAAATATATCTCGGATATACATTTTCTTTATCATCTAAACCAAATACATTAACTGAAATATTATTTTTTTTTTTTTTGGTCAAATGTTGGTATTTGATTTTCAGTAACCTGGAAATCAATTCCAGCTAAATTTAATTCTGGCACATAATCAAAGTATTTTTCAACGCGATCTGCATTTTTTCCAGCTAGGAATTTCGCGGAAAATATAGCCCATTGGAAACATTTGTTATCGAATTTTTTTACGTTAATACAACATTTTTTGTTTTTTATTTTTATGATAGGTCAACGTATCCGGCGCTGTTAGCGCTACTATTAACACCATTACCACGTAATACGTTATATTTCATTCTGTGAAATAAAATTTCAGTAATCTTTTCAAACTTCCAACCAGAACCAGATTGAGTAAATTCTTCTATCTTTTTCCAGATTTCCTGGTGTATTTCATTAGTTAACAATGAAATATTCGCTCCAATCAAAACACTCCTAGATTTAGCTGATATATAAGGATCGGCAGTTTCCTCGTTAGTAGTCTCTTCTGTTACATGTAATTTAGAAAGAATTACATGATATTGTACTGACAATTTAATACTTTTATGTTTTTCAAGTTCACGTTTTACAGTTGGTTCTAGTAGATGATAAAGATTTATTGCCGAAAAATTTGATGAAACAACTTTTTTTTTATCAAATCTATAGCTGTTATGGAATACCGCAAGAGCCGTAGCTATCTTTGTTGGTTCTCCGATAAGGCTTTTTTTTAAAAAGCGATATCTCTTAACTTCAGCATTATATAATGTATTATATTAAATATCTAATTGAAATATCAAACAAAACTCACAATTAAACAAATGGATTTCTTATAAGTATAAGAATGCAAAATTTAATGATAACAAGTGCAGACGAACAGGAGTACTATTATATTCATCCCAAGTATAATTTGTACGCCGGGAACATGTTAGGGTCGGTGATAAATATCAAATACAGTAAACCGTTTGGTAAAGCAACACCAGCTGGTTACGTGATAAGCGTCAGCGGTGATAATACCGAGCGGATTGAAATCTTTAGGAAGGATTTTATTTATACGTTATTTTGTGATGAAATTCCACAAGGACAACGTGTATATCATGTTAATGGTTCAATCACCGATGATAATATTGCAAATTTGTCTTTGCAAAATGAATTTCAACCTCATCCGGTATTTAATCTTTACGAAGCTTCTAATAAAGGAATTATTCGAAGTATTGAAACGAAAAATGTATTGGGTAATTTACAAAAGGATGGGTACCTTGCAGGAGCTGTTAGAGGAACAAAAACAGATTTTGTTAATTACAAATCACGTCGATTCATTTACGAGGTTTTAAATGGACCTATATCTAATGGTTTAGTAGTAGATCATATCAACAACATAAAAACCGATAATCGTATAGAGAATCTCAATCTTGTCACTCAACAAGAAAATATCAGGCGAGGAAATGCTGGTGGAGTTAAATTTGCCAGACCAGTTGTTTCATTTAATCTGGAAACAAATGAGATACTTAAATTTTATTCAGTGATAGCCTCTGCTATGTATTTTAAAATTAATCCAATGACAGTTAAAAGATCAGCGGATGGAGTAATAAGATCTGCTACCTCGCTATCAACATTTGACAGCATTATCTTTCGATTCGACGATAAATAAGTTTATTGCAGTATTTTCTTAAGTTCATCTCGACTGATGCAAGTATGACACCACAACATATCTTCGACATCATATATCACGCTAATTTTTTTTTATCGATTAAAAACCGTTTTTTCTCTGATTCAGTCAACAAAATTTTATCACTACCTCCATAAACCAAAAATAAATTAACTGAAATTTTTTCTCGCCCGCTAAAACTATTTTACTGCTTCTTTGAGAGCACTAAGGTTATATATCCTAACACGTTCGATCGATTTTATTTTTTCCATATTTTTTATATACTTAAAGTTACATAACATTATATAATGGACTTGTTGGAGAAACTAAAGCATATCTATGATACACCTTTGACAGAAGATGTAACACAAAAAACTGATATTATCGGCAACGACAACGACGAAGTCGTCAAAGTCGTCAACGACACAAATGTCAACGAACCCGATGACGTTATTGAAAATGATGTCAACGACGTTATTTAAAATGATCTCTATAACGTTGTTGAAAATGATCTCGACGACGAAGTCGCCGCAACAACGTTGTTGGATAAAAAAATACGGAAAACCGACTAGTCGGTACAATGTAAAATATCATATCACAAAGAAAATTTTCAAATTTAATTTTACTGTAGACGAAAATCAATAATTCTGGAGGTTGATAAAACCGTTTTTAAATATGAAATTTTCAGACCGATTTCAAAACATAAAATTCGATTTTATCTCTGTTAAAATATTTAATCTGATGACGATCTCCGATAATCGCCGACAATATTTGATATCGTTATGTAAACCTGTAAAATGTAAATCTGTTTTACGTAAGTACAAGGAAATTTACAAAAATGTTATTTCCCAACATTAATTTCAGCAACCTTTATTGACGTAGTCGGTATCCAACTATTAAATTTATCACTATATCCTCGCCACTTAACAAGACTTTTATTACCATGTTTTTTTTATTACTTTTTTGATAACAAAAACATCTTGTTCAGTTTTTTGTAGTTCTTGTTTATAAAAACTACCGATTACAGGTTCATCTGCTAGATCTTTCAAGAAATATGTCACAGGTATTGTTGTTAAAACTTTATCAACAACAAATACTTCTTCGCTCCAGTTTGAGTAGATCCTTTTTCAAATATTTTTTGTTAACGAAATTGGAACTCGATCGCCGACTTTAAATTTGTGTCTGCGGTACATATTTTCATTTGCCAATAAAAGATTTTTAATTGCATCCTTCGGTGACATTTTGATAGATTTGTGTTTCGTGTTATTGTATTTGTCAACGATTTGCTGAAGATCATCGATGTACCTGTTAGTGTTCTTGGCTGACAAGTGTTTATGTATCAGCTCGTTTAATGTACGATTAAATCTTTCTACAACAAAACGTTTTCCTTCATTTCCGGTAACGTATTTTTTTTATATTATTTTGTTCTAAAAATTGCTCGTATTTTTTATTGAAAAACTCTGCTCCATGATCCGACCAAATTTATTTGGTTTTCTTTCAGTTTTTGTTATTATTTGTTCTATTGCATTAGTTATCTATGTTCCTGTTTTATCAGAGATTGGTAAACTAAACGCGTACTTACTAAAAACGTCAATAACCTTAAACAAAAATTTATTGTTATCGTTTGATTGAGAAAAATTTGAAATATCAACTAAATCTATCGCCCAGATTTCATCAACGGCGTTCGAAACAATCTTACGTCGCTAATATTTTTCTTTTAGGTCTGTGTAACTCAGATGCAAGCGATTGCATACTATCGTCATACAATTCTTTACCAAGCCGAGACTTTCCGAGTCCGAGTTTATATATTGTTCCGATTAGTCCTTGAACTAATCTTCTATCAAATCGTTCTCGCAGATTTGAAGGTTTCATATCTTTAAGTTCGTTCAGCATTGTCTTATCACAACCATGTTTATCTTGTTCGTTACCACGATAACAAATATCGTGACGCATTGCTATTGCATCAACTTGATCATAAGGCACGTTTCCGGGTAATGGATTATCATTTTCATGTAGTTGACCGTGTAGTGGATTATACTGACCTATGTACTTGTGACCTGGTAATGTCCAACCGCCCTTTGGCTTTGGTAACTTACCGATAACTTAATGGATATCGATTCCAGATCCTATTATTTCTCGACGATTACAGTGTTGGCAATAAGTAACAATTTTATCTTGCTCGATGCAAAGATCTTTATCAGAACCACAATTACAACTTCGTTTCGTTCGTTTCGTTTCGTTTCGTTTCGTCGACTAAAATAACACTATCTACACCAGATCCCGACAACGCTGGAGTTGTCGTCAACGGCGAAGCCGTCGAAGTCGTCAACGGTAAAACCGTCGATGAAATATATACATTTTTTCTTCTATTACAAAAAGTACAAGTACCTTTCAACATCGTTCTCTTATTCTTTGTACTTTCTATTTTTTTCGTTCTTGTTAGGTGTTCTAGTTGTACATTTGAGGCAGTACGTTATCGTTTGCGATGATGGCTGCGCTATTGTTGTTATATTCAATTGTCTCACAAAATTTATTACGAATTCTTTATTGCAACGTCATCGTTGTTTTTACTCGAGTGCCTGTCGAATTGTAAAATAGACTATAAAAATTTGGATTCGCTGACATTTGTTTGACGAAAATGATACAAGAATAACCACAAGCTGATATTCCAATAGGTTTTAGTTGATTAGACGAATAATTTATTTTGTTAAAATTTTTTAAAAATATATTTTTTTATAAGATCACTCGGAGGAAGTCCAAACGAATCAAAATAATTGTTATCGTAGACGGCTACCCTATGCGTTCCAGATCCATTGTTGAAGTTTTGTATGTTTATAATGCACGAACCACCTGCTGGTATGTCATCAAGGTCATCTTTGGAAAATACTCCGCGAAAATTATCGACAGCGACTTTGTCGCCGGATTTTATTTGTTCAATTATTTCAAAATTTGTCAATGGCGCCTGGTTCCAGATAACGTCATTCCACGTCCTATCCCTAGCAGCTTTGGAAGTAGATTTTCCGATGCTCCCGCTAATAACGGAATCATTGGAAAAATGTCTCCTTGTTTTGTCAGATCGCGTTGCGATTGTCGAGGACGTTTTGTTGTTTTCTTTTTTTAGTCGTTGATCTTTATTAGCTGGCATTATATAATTGATGTTATATAATTTTTAACGGTAGATCTGTTTGATACCGTCTCCAGATACTACTTTTCTAGTCGCTCCCGTTATTGCTCCTGACACTGCCGCTAAACCTAACGTTCCTGACGCAGGTAAAATCATTGGTAAAACAGTACCAACGATTGTCGAAAGCACTGGTCCAAAATATCCACCGTATTTTGACATAGCCGTTACTTGTGCCACAGACAATTTTAAAACAAACGGATTTTTGCTGCAGTTTTTTCTATCAAGTTTATTAACCTGCTGTTGTGTTCACATTACTTTTACAGCTGTTGTTGACGTTGCCAACGACGTAGTTGTCGAAGTCGTCAACGCCGGATTGATCAACAAAGAAACTTGTCCTTGTGTTAAGTATATTTCTCTGGTTGTGTACTTAGTTTTCATCATCAGATTATATCATATTATTAGATTAAACATGTACTGTCATTCTTCCTTTTACCGAGTCGATTGTAAAATATTTATCGCTGACAACTAACGCATATACATTATACCTATCGTTTGGATCTAGGGCCATACCAAGAGTCCAAGTAACTTCAATATCACCTGTAGATCCTATAGCTCGTTCAGATTGTTTTGATACGTCAAAATAAAAGATCGGGTAAAGGCTTCTAAATTCTTCGACAGATATTTGGTTTCCGTTATCAGCGTCCTGGTACTCCTGTATCGCTTCCATGAGACACATATAAGCTCGCGTAATGTTTTTTTTTTGTTTTGCCGACAGCTAAGCTGCATTCCATTGCTCGTTCGGGATATTGTTTTGAGTTTATTCTGACGAATATTCGTCTAATATCAGGGTTATCAAATACAGAGTTGTTACATTCTTGGTCATTACGACGCTCCTGTCGCTGAAATACAACAAACAAATGTCACGGTAGTAGTTCACTTGGATCTCTTGTAACACGCCATGTGTAATTGGTTGTGTTAGGAATTGCTGTTTGATAAATTTTATTTTGTTCGAAATGTATTATTATTTTTTTTTATTATTTTTTTTGTCCACGCGGTCAACATTGACTCGAGTTCCATCACTTTATTTGTTGATGGGACAACTCGCGGCATCCATAACGCTAATCTAAAGATAACAAATTGTCCTTCAACTACTCCATCGGCATGCATTATACAATCATTTTGATCTGCTCGATCTAAAATAAGAGCATGTTTTAATCCCCGAAAAACTTTGTTGTAATCGCGACAAAATCCAAATACTGTACTTAACGAAAGCATCATTTTTTTTTGGCAGATTCTGCGGCAAGAGCATTTCGTGTGGCAAATCCTTCATTATATTGTTGCCGTCATAATTTTGTTGCCGCTAATCTTATTGCGGCTCCAGTTTCCTCAGCAATTGCAGCAGCGACATCACCAATAAGGTTATTATTATCTGGAGCAGGATCGCCATCACCAGTACGAAATTCACTTGAAACAGATGACCCAAACGAGGTATCTTTAAACCACATCATATTTGTTGCTATTGATCTTGAGTAATCATCGCTAAACGAAACCATATTAAGTATTGTACTCGCTATTGGCAAGTGCATTGAAATATCTTCTATGGTTTGATTGGCTAGTTGGTATCTAGCGCTTCTAAACAAACTCCAACCGTTATTTACAAGCACAATTTCTGCACAAGCTGCAATATTATTTCCTAATGCATCTAATATTTGACCACCTACTTCTAACATTGCCTCATGCAGTAATAGAAACACATCTTCGTCTCTTGTTTGGTTCGTTTGAATTTTCGTCGAGGTACTCAACGTACTCAAATTCTGTTACAGTGTCGTCAATATCAGGTTTTTCTGCGAGATTGAGTTAAATTTTAGCTGATATTGCTTTTTATTTTGTAATAGCCACATAAAATTGCAACGATTAAAATTCGGCTGGTGTAAACGTCAGTCTTTTTGTTTTATTTACAAGCTTACAGGTGATAATAATTTTTTTGTCGTATCTATCATAGCTCGCTCCGTTTCTTTTGTTGGTGCAATATCTTTTATTACCTCCTTTATTTCAGATTCGGTTGGCAATGCCGATGGCATTGGCGACGTTGTCGCTGTCGTTGGCAACTCCGTTGGCAACACCTGTGGTGTCGTTGGCAACGTTGTCGCTGTCGTTGGCATTGCAACTGATTGTGCGCTTCCTTTGATTTTTCAGCGATGTTTTGACCAACTGCGGTTCCAGCTGCAGATGCAGCTCCTGTTGCAAAAGCTTTACCAGCATCTATTGTAATTGGTGCTACTTTACTCGCTATTCCAGGTATATTTTCAGCGATTGTTGTGAATATATTACCAAATAATCCTCCAATAATTTTTCTTCTATAAACGTTTTTCGTATTATCTTTGTTATCGAGATATCTTGTATAAAATATAAGATTATAAAATTATCATATAACAGCAACTATGTTCATCTCAAGTGTAAATAGTATGTAACAATTTCGTTGTTGAGATCTATTTGTCGCCCAGATGGATCCATTAGTCGCATTGTTATGCTTGTTATTTGATTTTCAAGGCTGATCGGAAAATATATTAATTGTCTAGGAGTAATTTGCATCAGAGGTCCTGAAGGAACATCTGGTGAAAAAATGTAAATTGTTTGACCTTGGCTTCCTAACGCTGAATAAGATCCTAACGCGATAGGACAATTTATCAAAGTTGTGTTTACGTCTGTTATATTTAGAGATAAATCACTATCGTACGATATACTTTGTTCTGTAGCACTTCCGTATTGTTGACGATTAAATCCCAACAACGATGCAATACTAGTAGCTGGTGAAAAATCGATTAACAATTTATTTTTTAATGTTATTCTAGCTCGTAGTGTATTGTAATTCGGAGTTAACTCAAAATTGTCTGCGACGGATGTGCCGTTGCTGCTGTTTTTCGTTATCAGTTCTTTTATCGTTTTGTTAAGATCAGTTACGTTGTCGCGCCTTGTGGTATTTTAACTGATATCCATGCGTGAGATGTTGTATCTGTATTAAATGTAAAGTCATCGTTGACGTTTGTTTTTACATTTGCCATAGAATGTCATATTGTAACAGAAATTAATCCAATTTCATCTTGCTTGTTAGGGTCTAACTCTATTGGTGGATTATAGCAAACGGAAAAGTTTGCGCTGTGGCTGGTCGTTTGTGACGAATCTAACAATAACTTCGTCGATGTTAGTGGCATTGTATATCAGTGTTTGTTAGATTATTGTACGAGATAAGTTCGCCATGTAAAACTTTGTACTCGGATGATGTTAGTAATCAGCTCGATCTAAGATGATCTAATATATCAACGATTTCGTTCTCGATTTCTGTACTTTCATTTCCTGCTTCTTTCGATGATATCAGCAACATAAGTCGTCCAACCATATTTGCATCTGATGTAAATACATGTAAACCAGATCCAGTTATTACTTCTTCTTTTAATCGTTCCTCGTCAACAATTTTTGCTAATGTACTTCATATTTTTGGGGCCGTCTCTAAAGCATTCATCAAAGATTGGCAATAATACCGTTTCGAAAACCTCTGTACAACTCAGTAAGTTTATCCCTATTTTCTGTTTTTAAATTTTATTAATGTTATCAGCGACATCGATCTGTATTTGCTCTAAGGTATCCTTTAGTTCATTAAGTTCTTTACCTTTATACGCTCGGATATCATTAATTTTTGTATTGGTGCCGTAGTCAGCATCAAATTTATTATACTCCCAATCATTTATTCTATTTTTTATTTTTCTAATCCATTCTTCTATTACTCTTTGTCTGTCTATTTCTTCTAATTTTTCTTTTAGAACTTCTTTTTCTTCTTTAGTCATTTCGAGTAATTTTTGATATGGTTCAGTTTGTTCTATAATTTTTCAGCAATCTTTTCAGTTTCAGCTTGTTGTTGTTCTTTTAACTGTCCTAGTAACCTTTTTTCTTGTATTGTTTTTTAGTTCCTCCTGGGACAGTGTTTGTACCTCAGGTTGTTTGCCAACTATTGTTTCAGTAACCGGCTTAAAAAGCCTAGCGGTTGCCTCTTCTGCAGCGCGTTGTCCTTGTCGTGCTTCCTCAACTCTTTTTTTAAAAGCAGCTCTAGTTTCAACAAATTATTTTAACATCTCGATTCTTTGCTGATGTTTATCGATAACTTATTTTTTATACGCTTTATAAAATTAATCTGTGAGAAATTTGTCAATACAACAACGAAACATTTTAGTTGGATCACAGGCTAGTTTATCGAATAAAAAGAAATTATATTTATTCTTTGTCGCTAGATGATATAGTTCAATAAATTTGTCTTTTGTTATATCACCGCATTGTTCGTTTGTAATATTTCTTACATCAACCTTAAATAGCCCAAGAAATAACATAAAGCAACCAGTGTTTCGCCGAATAAATCTATCAACGTTATCAAAACTTTGTGCGAGATAAATCGAAATACATCTCTTGTTACGTGATAATGAAAAGTACGATTTGATCATATTCATCTCCTCGTTGTTTAGCGGAATATCGTCAAATACAATTATTTTATGTTCGAATGAATCAAGTTCATCGACGGAAATTAAATCTTCTGGTTGTTTTATCAAAAAAGTATCATCGTTGGCCCCAAGTTCATCGCAAAGTTTATCGTTGTATTCACTCAATAACTTATATTTGTCCTGCTGCGGATTAATCGTATAGATGTAAACTCGGTCAGAGTTGAGGTTATCTTTGAGTAAGAGATTTACTTACAGGTTTGTTTTACCAGAACCTGTACGTCCAACTATAAGATAATGACATTCTGGGAGTTCGTTGTTGTGTTTATGCTTGATCAATCGTTCGGTATCAAAATTTAATATTGATGACGATGGTTTTGACTATTTCTTTTACATTTTTTTGGTTATATATTTTGTATCTTATATATAATTTTATATTATGTAATTTACATAATGACATATTACACAAAGTTCGGAACAACTCTATTAGGATTAACTTCTGCTGATGAGCCATCAACAACAACAATTAATACATCAAAATTTGTTAAAAATAACCGGTGACAAAATGACAGGTAATTTACTCATGTCGAACCAGCGAATAAAAGGTTTAGAAGAAGATTATCCACCACCTAATGTTGATCTCACTCAAGCTGTAAGTTTTTCACAATTGTTAACAATTGATAATAACAAGTTATTGTTGACCGGAGGGACGTTAAACGGTAATTTGGATATGTCAGGAAATCATTTTTTTTTTATAAACGTGGAGACAGCTTATCCACCAGCAAATTTAAATCAAACACAAGCTGTAAGTTATTTACAGTTGAAATACGTCGACGAAAATAAACTTGATAAATCTGGTGGAACAATGTCCGAAGACTTAAACATGTCGGGAAAAAAGATTATAAACCTGGAAACAGATTATCCGCCAGCAAATGTAAGTCAAATACAAGCCGTAAGATATTTACAGTTGAAATACGTCGATGAGATCAAATTAAATAAAGCTGGAGGTACAATGACAGGAAATCTGGATATGGGAAATAATAAAATATCGTCATCGTATGTAGCTAGGAATGATATAGATTTGATTAATAAAGCCTATGTTGATTCCAGAGATACTGAAATCACAAATAATTTAGCCTCATATCTAAACACTGATACAAGACATAAATCTGGAAGAACAATGACAGGAAATCTGGATATGGGAAATAATAAAGTAACGTCATCGTATGTAGCCGGGAATGATATTGATTTGGTTAATAAAGCTTATGTTGATTCCAGAGATATTGAAATCACAAATAATTTAGCCTCATATATAAACACTGATACAGTACATAAATCTGGAGGAACAATGACAGGAAATTTAAACATGGGAAGCAACAGGGTAACATCATCATACGTACCCGTGGTTGCTGAAGACTTAACTAAACTTTACGACGATTCCAGAGATGTTGATGTAACAAATAATTTAATTTCGTATTCGACAAAAAATATGTTCAGTAAATCTGGAGGAACGATGACAGGAAACATAAACATGGGATCTAATGATGTTACTTCTACGGCTGTTCCATCATTTGGTAGTGATTTAGTTAATTAAACATGTGTTGATGGGCTATCTGGAGGTGGAGTAAAACGAACAAAAAACAATGTTGGATATATTCCTAGTTTTCCAGAATCAGTAACAAACAAAGTTGGGTTTGTTGCTACTGTATCAACACAATATCCAGGAAATAACCCTAATCAAGCTTTTTGTTCACAACCGGAATAACATTATCTGGCATCTCGGAATGAACTACTAACGGTGAAACGTCAAACTTTTGGTTAAAAATACAATGCCCGTACTCTGTTGCAATATGGCAGTGTCAATTTCGCGGACGATTAAATTCTCCTGCTGGAAGAATTTATAATTGGAGACTGCAAGGGTATAATGATGATATAAACAGGACTGATTTACAGAACGCAGTTAACATATATGGTTCAACAGCGCAATATTTTACTTTAGCTGATGACAAATAAATATAAATATTTCAGAATATATGTTAGTCTTGCTGAAAGTCCATTTCCAGGATTAACAGCATTTCAGATATTCACACTCGATGGTCAAATTTAATCTAACATTGTAAAATAAATGTCTGCGTCAGAACCACCGATAATAACAGTTCCCAAAGAATTTTATGATAACTTTTTAATTCCGAAAAAATTGATGGATATGGTGATGATAAAAGTGAAGAAGCAAGAAAAAAAAATCCAATCTTCAGAAAATAAATTACGTTATACTAAAATTGGTAATATAATTTTAAATCCAATTGAGCTAACCTACTTTGATGAAGTTGAAAAAATATTTACAAAACCATACGAAAAATTATTGTTAAAATTAAATTCTGTCGCTTACTCTTATACAGTTGATGTAGAAACAATCAGAAAACAGATGCTGGTAAATTTTACAGTTGCATACGCAATTGTTAGACAACATCTTGTTCTCAAAAATTTTACTTTGCATCAAATTAGCCTAGTACTCGGGTATATTGATAAAATAGAAGGATTATGTAATGGTTTGATTAATAAAACATAGGTATAGATATCATGTGGAAGACAATTTCAAATCCTATAGTTGGTTAAAAAAAAGATGAGGTATTAACAGATAAACGGTATGAGGATACTTTGTCAAATGTTTACGACAAGTACAGAGATTTTATAGCTAACAACAACGAGTTCCGCGGGTTTCTTGATTCGATTGTCGGTGCTAAATTTTTTACAATCATACAAAAATATAAACAAATATTATATAATGAAAAAAGAAATAATAGACTTCAATCACATTTCTAGCGACCAGATTCGTAGCGAGGACATATGGCGCACACGGAAGAACTAAAACTGCGTCCCTATCAAAGTGGCGCCCACGGCAATGACCACGGCAAGAACTAAATTTGCGCCCCTATCAAAGCTTTGAAAGTATAAAAAAACTATGTTCTGCTCACTGATTTTGCAGCCCCCATGAAGTGGCGCACACGGCATGTGAGTTGTCTTGCCACACCCTCGCTACGCCTCTGCTAGCGACGTTCCAAGACAAGATGATGATGCGTTAATGCAGTATTACAAGTTTTATCATAAAAAATTGTGGTGCGTAAAAAATGTTATATTTACTATAGTCGAGTATTACATGTTACGTCTTATCTACCACTAGCTTTAACTACTGCTGGTAAAGTTTCAAGTGGAGCGTCATTAAATCCGTTCCTGTTGATAATATCAGGTGTCGATATTTCTGTAAAAGCGACGTTAAAAAAAAATCTAGCCAGGGTTTGAGATGAAAAAAAGTTCTTGTAAAAATGCAATAATAACGTATAAAAAAAATTACTTGATCAAATAAGATCTTATCTGCGAGGTGTAAAGAATGATATGGATGATTTGATACGCGAATTTCGTATTGTTGATAGTATGCTAACTGATGTTCTGCCGATGAGAGTTGGCGAGTATGAAAAAGATTATGATAAAAAAATATAAAAATATAAAGATAATAATCAAGATCCATTAAATAGCATAATATCTGTTTCTTTTTAACAGGGAGATTTTTGATTGCATGATCAAATACATCAATATCAGGATCTGACATCCAATCTTTCATCATCTGCTTTAAAAAGAACCCAAAAAGATTCATCAAAGATTTGGAAATAATTCGTACTTTCAAAATGGCTTGATAGTACGTCAAGTTTTTTTCGCAGCCATTTTAATCGACTCAAATTCTACAAATTCTTTTTTTTTGTTAGATTTAATCCAATCATTTTGATAAGATGATCATGGACTACTCCTCCGAACGTATTATTAAATTCCATATTATATAATATTTCTAATCTCTAATATAATTTTATCTACCATCGTTAAATAATCTTTAAAAAAAAATTTCTGCATTTTATAAAATAATCTTTTCGCAAACAGTTGGAAAATTGGCTGGTTTCTAGATTTGAGACCCTATAATCGTTACCAAAAAGTTCTGACTATCACGATGATGCTGCATAATTTTGGTTACCAGCAATGATAATGTTGATGTTGTTGATTGGCATAAAAACAGATTAAGGTCGACTTGAAAACTATGTGATTTTTCCGAACTTGGCGGGTATCGATTATAGGGGTCTTGAGCCAGAATCCCGTAATCATTTTACTACTAAAGTCTTATGTAACAGGAGTTGTTGATAAAAACGGTTTCTCTAATCTTTAAGGCTTTTATAGTAAACATTACTAAATTAGTCATCAGAAGCTTACTAGTATCATCGTGTATAAAAGACCTAAATTTTTCTAAAGTTGGATTTTTATACACAAAGGTGGGTAAATATTTTCTTCGTATTTCTCCATATAGCGGACAAGCAGTAATCAAATGGAATTCATTTTCGATGTTACGTTACAAATTGGACACAATCTTTCCTCATATCAGACACTTTCATCTCTTCCCGTATTACCTCTGACTGGCAAGTTCCCCACTCTAAGCATAATGATTATATAACAAAGATCGTTATCTCCCAACAATTCTAGATATTTTTGACAAGAAAATTCTACTCCAAATGACCTATAGAAGTGCAGTCTTCCCATGGACTTAATCTCATCCGGCAGCTTTTGCCTAAATATATCTTCACATCTCTGGCTGAACAATCTAAGAAATCTATTTTCATCATTTACGCCTTGAGTACACCAAACATTGCCAAACCCAAATGTAAATATAAGCTTTTTAACATAGTTAGCCCAGAAATCACAATTCTCCCACCATATTAACTGTAAATCGTAGCATTGTTTAGGATATCTGTCTTCTGGCATTTTTAGAATTCTTAGCCAAAAGTTCAAAATGCGTTTATATCTTATACACTGCATACTAATTCTTCCTAATTCGTTATATACAAATACATTTGGAGTAGACTTAGATGTACCTAGTCCGAGTTTCCTCTGACCCTTGCCACCCCATTTTTGATATTTGGATATTTATGTTGGGGTGTTGGGTTAGAGTCCATTCCCTATCGAAAAGTTGGAATTCGCCGACATCATTTGGTGTCGGCATAGGGTAGCCGCTTACTAGCCGGCCTAGCAAACTTTAACGACCTTTCATCGAGATATACCTGCATGACATCGATAGGAATATGATTTATTTTCTCAGAAATATCGAGTGTAGCATTCGTTATATCTTTAATCCGCTGAGAGACGAGATGCAACTATAGCGTTGATGAAGTTTGACCTGGAACTCGCCATTTGCATTCCGAGTCACATGACTACACAAATCTCGTAACCTACATTGCAATGACATCAGAGGTCCAATAGTCACGTGATATCAACAATAAGCCATTTCGATAGTTGTTCTACATAGAATTCGAAAATATTAATTACAAAGTCACATAATACTTGTACAAAAATATAATGCATACTTAATTCTCAACATATTTATTCTGAGAACAACGACTAGAAACCTGTCGGTATCGCAAGATGGAAAAAACCAGATTGATCAAATACTAAGCACGTGTCAGCGATGTATTTTGTTGGTATCACGTGACTACCGCGTTGACCCGTGCTCTCCGCTTGTTGAATCTGTTTTTTTTTTCAAGCTGCTGCAACATTTACAAATTTCTGGTCGTTGTTTCCAGAATAAATATTTTTAGAAGTTTATGTTCTTTTATTTTTCTATAAATATTACGTGATTTTCATATATATGTTCGATTTGCTTTCCTACAGCGTTATAAACGGTTAATTGTTGAGATCACGTGACTATTTGAACTCTTAAAGAGCACATAGGTATTATTATTGTATGATTTAATTTTGATTGTATGGCTGAAATATTTAAGTCGCAAGCATCAAAACAGTCCATTTGAATAATTCTCCTGTATTTCCCCTCTCAGAACAGTATTTATTAGTGTCTGAGTCTCAAACAGGCACAGCCCCCCCCCCCCGATAAAAAGTGAGCTATTTTAAAAACGCGTGTTGCATTTTGTCAACATAGCAACCAGTGTTATTCTGAAAGAGGAACATGAAACTAGCCATAATTATTCCTGAGATGTCAACAATAAATTTTATAGCTTGAAAAGGGATGGAACAGGTGAGGTTCATAAAGGTCAAAGGTCAAAGGGTAAAATATTAGCTTATTATTTAATATGGAAGAAAGCAAATTTGCTTAGTCATCATTTATTTTTTAAATTCATTGCAAATAAATGAAAAGAAACATTTTCAATATATATTTATTTTACTTAATGCAACAGTTTTAAATTTAAGTTGACTTTATTCCTATATTCTAAGACTTCTAATTTCCTCATAATTAAGGTCACTACTCACACAAATATGCCTTATGGCAAATTATGTAAGCAAGAGCAAAATAAGCATAATTAGCTTATTTTCATGCATAAAATCAATGTTAGGTACCATTTTATTCAGAACATCATACATAATAATATGAAAATAAGAAAAAAATTGCATACATTTTTATATTTGTTTTAAGGTGGCGCTCTACAGTTTCGTATTTTGCATAGGTTAGAATTTTAAAGAAAAAAAAATTCTCACGGGTTTCCTCACTAGTTATACTGGCTATTTAAAAAAGACCTTGTATATCTTAGGTATTGTTCAAAGAACCTTTAATTCCCTTTATTTTGGTGTATGATTGATGGGTGTAATATGGGTTATAGAGTATACAGCTTGGCCTTACTCCAAATGTGCACATTTCAAAAAAGTGCTAGCTCCACTTGGTCATTTTCACTTCCTGAACTTCAGAAGTAAATTGTAAAAAAAAAGGAGCCGATAATTTTTTTACATTTTATATATTTGGTAATTCATTCAATGCACTTTCAGAAGCTGGTATTGTCTAGTCTGGCAAAATTCATTTTCCCTATTTTAATAGCTGCTAAGGATAGTGTACTTTAGACAAATTCAGGCTGATTTTTTGGAGCACAAGGGAGCAGTCATTTTAGTTAGCAGTGTGCTAAGATCATTTAAAATTTCCAAAAGTACAATATCCAAAGAAATGTCAGTCACAATACATCAAAGTAGCACATTCTCTCCACTGTACATGTTTTAAATGCAAACAACTTCACCTTACATACGTCACTCTCTCAAAAGTACATAATAACTGGTGAGCGCCCCCTAAGTTATTGACGTGGGTCGCGAGATTTGTGAAGTCATGTGACTCGGAATGCAAATGGCGAGTTCCACGTCAAATTTCATCAACGCTATAGTTTCGGCTAGTCTGTCAGTGGATGAAAGATATAACGAATGCTTTACTCGCAATATTTGAGAAAATAAATCATATTCATATCGATTTCATTCAGGTATATCTCGATGAAAGATTGTTAAAGTTTGCTAGGCCGTCTAGTAAGCGGCTACCCTATGTCGACACCAAATGGTGTCGGCGAATTCCAACTTTTCGATAGGGAATGGACTCTTACCCTACACCCCAACATAAATATCCAAATATCAAAAATGGGGAGGCAAGGGTCAGAGGAAACTCGGACTAAGATATACCAAGGATATATTTACAAAATGACAAATGAGCTTTATCAATATCATTGGCATCATATAATCCCCAAACCTCAGCTCCATAATTAAGTCTGGGAGCTAAAGACTTTAGATCAGTATCACAAATCTTGCTCCACACAAGTTTTAGGGTTACCCTTAAATCCGTTTGTTTGATTACCGTGCAGCATTTACTTGTATCTCCCCTATATCCGAAAAAAAGCAATAATTATTAATTTTCTTGTATATAAATATTATGTTCTTTTGTTACGCACTATAACAACTCTTTTGTACCGAATTATGTATGGATATTTATCATGGGCCAGTGGCCTATATTACAAATAAACACTATTATTATTAATATTATTCATTTTAAATTTTGCTTTTTTCACATTTTATAATTAAATTTTCTTTCAATTTCTTTTTAATTTTTAATTTTCAGCTTATCTTTCTTCAATTTTCATTTTCTAAATCAGTTTATTAATTTTCATTTTGTCAATTTTCATTCGTTTAAGAATTTTAATTTTAATTTTTGTTTTCAATTTATTTTTAAGTTTTATTTCTAGATTTAATTTTCTACATTTAATTCTTTTAATATTTTCATTTGAACTTGTTAATTTTGCTTATGGTTTTCAATTTTCATTTTCATAAAAAAATTATTTTCAATTTTGTTTCATATTTAATTTACAGATATATTTTAATAGTTACACTTATAGTTTATTCATCTGAATTTTCGTTTTCAAATTAAGTTTGTCAAATTTCACTTAATTTTCATTTTTGTAAATTTTTATTTTTAATTTAAGTTTCGTTTTACCACTTGTAATTTTCATTTTGCCAATTTTTTGTTCATTTCATAATTTTCATTTTCAGTTTTGATTTTCAATTAAACGCGTGTTATATTGCTTTCGATTAAAAAAATTATTGCGCCAAGCTAAAAATTGACAGAAAGTAAAATACTATGTTCGAGATTGAAAACGGTAAAATTTAAGTAACATAGTCTTTTTTATACGTTAGAAAAAGATGGACAGAAAGGAAGTTATAATGGGAAAATTTACTGATGCTCATTTATACATATCTTCTTATAGTTAATTCGTAGTTAAGAACACCATGGATAATGTCAATACGTAACATGTAAGATTACGTCTATAGACCCGATTCTGGACAGAAAGAAACTGCCTGTCTGTTGTTTAACCATTACGCAACGACCCGTCCGTGGTAAATTCAATAGGAATTAAATAACCATGACGACGAGGCACAAACTACTATGTTTGTTTTGCAATCTGTCGGTGATGTCACGACCGACTTGAAACCAATTTCGGACTTTGGGAAAACGGCTACCGGAGAGTGCCAAGTAAGTGTTAAATTATTCGAGACAGTTTTCGAAGAGACCAGACCGTACCAAAGAGAAACAAGAGGCGGACAGGGATTGACAGACGAGGAACAGAGACAACACTGAAAGGAAACACTCTCACTTAAAGGAGACCAGAAATAAAAAGAAATTCTTTTGTGTATGTAATTTTCCACAAATTTTAATTCGACTGTAATGTTTATAAATTACATATCGTAGACGGATAGTGATAATATTGCGCGGAAGATAAAACGATTCCGTAAATTGCCGAGTTTTTCGAGTTTTGATGAGACGACAGATCGCGTGGTCCCGTGAGGAAATACTAGCCAGTCCTCGAATAGAAACAGAAACATGGCGAGCGAGACAGACAGGAGGAGCCTAGATTTGGGTTCCACATTAAAAAGTTAAATCTGTTTCCGAGAGATGCTCATAACTATATCTGTTGAACTGTGTATTAAGAATTTAAAAAAAGCAATGTAATTTTAAAATGAATACTTATACATTGTGTGCTGTGCAAAAATGTGATAAGGATCAATTGATGGTGCCCAATGTAAAAATTAAAAATTTACCACAATGCAATAAATTCATTTAAGAGATTCAATCGTATTATATGTAAATGACATATCCATTACCTCCACCCAAAACACCACCTAAGAACTAATATTTTGAATATATACATCCAACACTGAAGACTAGAACGGGTACCGACTTGTGTGTGTGAAACAATATCCATTACCGGAGAGGTGTAAAAGGCATTGAGAACGGTTTTCATCGGTAGTAACTTAAGCGTTAGTTTTTTAAAAACCCACAAATAAATCTGCAATGCAGAAATCATAAGTAATTAATTTAAACATTAAGAAGCTTCCTTCTTATGGTTCAATTACAGTGTATTTTACATGCAGGCTACAGTTAGCGTATTAACAAATCTGATAATAAATACATGTCTGGTATAATAGTTTATGTACTGTACTGGTCAGTGCTCAAAGAAAATTTTTTTAGGCACAGGCCCCGGGCTGGTGACTTGAATGAACTCAAAAGCCTTGACTGAAATTCCAGAAGACCGGACAGTTCATACCTGTCAACTCTCAAGCCGGATGAAAAACCTCCCGAATTTGGGGGTATTTCCACACCTACTTCCCGATCTAGTAATATCTCCCAATTTTTCGCAGAGTACTCCCGATTATTATATTATGTCAGTCAATTTCATTTCTCAGTAAAATCAACACCAAACCAAATATAGATAGATATAACGTATGCAATCCACAGATGCCATATTCTATTTTATCACTTGTGAATATGTAGTGATGAAATCAGTGCCGGATTTGGGCATAAGCTAAACAAGCTACAGCTTAGGGCCTCACAGTCTGAAGGGGTCTCTCAAATTTATTTTCTACCAAATAGGGTTTCTACAGCTTCCCATAGCTTAAGGGCCTCGCTATGTCTAAATCCGGCACTGGACGAAATAATTAATATCACACGACAGTTCTTTTCTTCAATAAATAGAATGTTAAGATTAAATATTATTAACGTAAATTTCAGATTTTTTAAAACCACTATAACAGTACTATAGTAAAAAAAAAAAAAAATTAAAAAAAGAATTGTCACCAATTAGCTTTAATCCCATGAATAATCACCGTGAATACTGAGTAATTTTCTCTGCAAACTAAATCGCATCTCCATTTCCGCCAAAGAATCTCGGCCAGTTAACACCTGACATTCCTCTACCGTATATGTAAAGTTTAACTACCATGATTAAATTAAAAGAAGGAATAAAACAAAATATACCATGCAGTATATGTGACCCCCTTATCCCCAATAATTCAGAATAAATATTTTCATTCAGTAAACAATGTTACATGCCTTAAGACTTAAACCTAAGGAAATAAGGTGGGACATAAAACGTGGGAAAAACAGTTGCCACATGTACGGTAACTTGTGACTGAAGATTTGAACTGTCAAAATGAAGTCATATAGGCGTCGTAAGTTACAACAAAATAGGGAATGGTTTATTTGCCAATCAGTTGCTGGTGCTTACATACACACCTTGTCGAACATGGTCCGAACGGCAGTCCTTTTCACGAGATAAATACGTGGATAAGGATTAACTGTTAATTAGTCACACTGGCTTTATTGCTTGTGTACTTAAGTCAAATCTTTAGCTATTTTGCAGTTTAGCCACAGCTGACCAGAATATGAAAAAAGGGGCTTGTCCTGGGAGATTATAAGGCGTATCACAGGGAGAAATGGCACTTCCCTTGAGCACTCGCACATTGGGGCAAGGGGGTGGGGTCAAAAGTCGCCTCCCCCCCCAATTTCTCGTGTCAGCCAGTTAATGTGAAACTTTGATTTTATACCTGACCTCTTTTCTTTTAATTGCAGCTATTTAAACTGCCCAAGGGATAGTTTTATATCAGTTCCAATCACTACAGATTGCCGTTTATACGTACTACATGTAACCGGCATAGACTGAAAGGGGTTTTTGTTGTTGCTTTCTTAAATTTTTAAATTTTTTTTTTAAAGATTACTGAAAATTGTGTTCTCGCGAAACACAACCGTGTCAGGGGTTTAGAATCTATTTTTAGCAAAGCTTTCATTTCATTAAAATCAGATCTTAATTTCACCTAGGACAGCGGTGATTTGATTTAGATTGTGCCGAGTTATGACATGTATGTCAACATCTTGAAAATACATTCATTTCCTCAGGCAAACAATTTTTTTTTTCGACAAATCCGACGGGCACCTCACTTTGAATACAGAATGGGCCCAAACTAAAATTAGAGGGACCCCGGGTGTCGGGCTATCGAATTTTGTTTTAGCACTGCTGGTGTAGATAAAAGATCTGTGAATTGATTATTGCATTTTGTGGTCACTTACTCGGTCTTCTGCTTATTTTCGTAACTCACACGTTTAACATTTTTCCCAGGACTTAAAATATCCAACTTTATGTCTGGAACCGCGCCAACTTTTAGTCTAGGCCTAGCATTTGCGTATCCTAGAGCGGCCATTGTTTCAGGATCCCTCTGGTAACATTCTTTTGAGAAATGTAATGAGCACAGAATGCTGTATGGTGTTTGAAATCGACTCGTTTGCAATAATATATCCATACTTTCTTTATGTCTTTATCATTTGGAAAAGAAAAAAAAAAATTGTCCACAGCCTTTTCTTAATGTGCCATTATATCGGTAAGCAACGCAAAATGGCATTGTCTTTTACGCTGGCAACTGTCAGTCAAGATGCTAGAGTCGCTACTATGACGTCACATCACGAAAGTAACCGAGTAGACGCGGAAATTTTGCCTACGCTGTCACGGAAATTCAGCGCCTTCAAGATATGACAATATTTAAATATTGGCATTAAGGTCGCATATGATACTTCAGAATAAGGTTTTCTTCTATAGTACTTTTATTATTATTCTATATTTCCATTGATTTCTGGTCTCCTTTAAGACCTTTAATTTCATGTGATGGAATAATAATTGGTAACCGTGAATGGGTCATTGATTGCATTTGTTCGAAAGAAATTGCGAGTGAGGAATTTGTCGATGAAGTTATTGAATACATTTGCTATATTTTATTAAATTGTTATACTTTTCACCTTGAGTTATTTATATACCTAGACCGTCGGCACTGCTGATTGAGGATTTGGAGCTATTGAAATTTAACTGTCCACCTTCTCCGGTATTACAAATAATGCCGTAGAAGGCATTTGACAGTATCATACATGAAGGGTTTGTAGTTGTTAAGAAAATAGTGTTTCTCTATATGTAATAACGTGTAGGATAGTCACGCTTATGCATAATATACACAAACCAACATACTTATGTTTTAAGGTTAATTATTTTGTGAACGATATAGACATAAAAAAACACTTTGCTCGGCATTATAGATCACCCGTAAAAGAGATACTCCTCAATATATTGCCAAGTGAAACAAAAACCAAATTCCTCCATTATAATTACATATCTTGTGTGATAGTATCTAAATAATTTTGTGTGTGTATAGTGTGTGTCAGCAATTCGATTGTTTTAAACGTATGATGAATAATCTAAGACGACAATATTTTAAACATGGGGTATCTAGTTTACATATGTAGAACATAACTATGAATTTGAAGATATAAATACAGAAGCATTCAAATGAACTTTTTACTTGCCTCGGTCAGAACAGAAGATTAAGAAAGAAGACGACGTCAGCTATATCGAACTACGCTATGGAAAGCATTCTCGATCGAAGAACACGTATAGTAGGAAAACGTCGACTTCGATACAGCTGTTCCATTGCTGAGAGTCATTCCATTGTAAATGGATTCTGTCATAGCATATTATCGATGAAGTATGAAGCACGTATAACCTTCACAGGTGCCCGATGTGAGCTTGATTATGAAAAAAGCAATAATCTGAAGCAAAAAATCATACCGAGTGACAAAATTACCTCAAACTATCCCCATAACATGTTCTGACATAGGACCCTATCATACTGTGAAAGAGACAAGGTAAGTAACTCCCAAAAACTTCGTTCCACGCTTGATCCTCTATTTCCTTCTGAAGGCACACGACTATTATCTATGGCTTGTTTTACTCTGAGATATTTTTTTATTCATCAAGTTATTGTCGAATTGTCTAAGTTGCACCAGACTGGTTCCGAAACGTACGAATTTTGTCTTAAATCACATTCAACGAGAATTTGTACATCCTGATTATCTTCCTATTAAAAAAAAACTCATTTTGACAGTGTCAATATGACTTCAAAAGGTTATTTTGGACAAAATATTTTTGACAGGAAAAGTCACGGTGAAACAACATTTTCGAAAGCGATAATCTAGCAAATTATAAATTCAGATGTATCCTGTATAAAAAGGTGTCGCTCGACAACGATGACGTGGTTTAGGAGATGTGTTAAACTCAGCTTTTCGTACGATAGTACCCATCACAAAACCTATGGTCACTCGGGGATTGATTGCTTAGAAAGATGCAGCTTAGACACAATGAAAATAATTTCTCCAAAACATCCTCATTGACGAACACAGTCGTAAAGAGCCGGTGATGAAAGCAGGAAAAATTGAGTTCATTCCAACAGAAAAAGGGCTTCTGGGTCGTTAAGACGCCACGATAAATTCGCTACATACTAATAGCGAAGGCATTAAATCCTACTCTACGTCACAACAAGGACGAGACAGAAGCAGACATTGAAACTTTTCAAACCGTATAGACACGTTTAGAAAACGAATAGGGATAAAGGAATAATTGGCAGATAATTAGAAGTTTTAGATCACTAGCTGAAAAAAGTAATAAAAAATGATGCATGGAGATTTTTGAGAATGTTCCAAGTCAGAAATAGATCTCTTTGCCATGCCCCCGACGATGGCGACGATTCAAGAATCCCAGTGGGTAGAATTTCATCATGTGTCGTCTTTTACTACCGCAGCCCCTATCGCGTTTGAAATCAAAGGACAAATCGAAGATGATATCAATCTCAATAGCAGTCACTTGTACCTGAAAGCAAAAGTTCTCAAAGTGGACAACGCCAATCCAGATGAAGATGCAAGAGAAGCTACCGTCGACAATATCATGCATTCGTTGCGCAGTGAAGTGGATTTGTACTTGAAAATCCAAGTGGTGAGTAGCAACATGGATACTTACCATTACCGAGCCTACCTGGAAAATCTCTTGACGTACTAAAAGGAAGCCAGAACACACAGCTGGATACTTCCGTGGTATGGAAACCTGACACCTTGGATGTCTTCACCGACACAGTCTTTACAGAAGCTGATGATCATCTCAGTGTTGTATTTAACAACCGTCGGAAAAAAATTAAACAACGTCGAAGTTTAGAAATGATGGATGATTTGCATTTGGATGCGTGGTTGCATGACAAGTATTTGTCGAATGGTATGGATGTACTCCCGAGACTGATTCGAAGTAATACCGTCTTCATTTTGACTATTGCTAATGTGTGCTAAGCATCATCGAAAAAAAAAATCGGTCTTTTTTCTTGCTCCGTGTGGCTGTTTTACCTTAAGTGGGTAAATACGTCAGTTAATTATTGAATAGAAGAATAGAACGACAGCCAAGTATCATATAGACGAGTGGAAGTGAAAATCTTCAGCATTGTCTCTGGACTCCGATCCAAGAACAAAGATCACGTTTTCCTAGAACAGCTACCCAAATATTTATTCACTGGCATCGTCAGGAACGCGCCCAGTGTCCAAGATAAAAGTCAGACATCGTGTACTAGATCCTTTGAAAATAACTTTCCGAGAAACATTACTTAAGATCGTACATGACACTGTTTGAAGCCACAGGACCGTTAGGTACCAAAACAGCCACGATATTTCGTAGTACGATTATGCAGTACTCATTTTGCGTCTAACTTGCCTATTCATGTGACCTAGCACAACCAACGGGATTTACTTAATTCTTTCAGAAACGGTGAAACTCCATCACCCAATGAGAAACTAAGTCGTAGGCGCCGTTAAGTCTTATTATTAAGATTATTATTAATAATTTTCAACACATACTTAAGCATCTATTTATAGATCCTATGTAATACTAAACTGGTGTCACGTAGGCAAAACTTAACCAAAGATATTATGTATAATTTACAGCCATGAATAAAATTTATAAGAATTAGATAAAATCGTGTACCAGGTGTTACAAAACTATAGATATACAAAACAGAATAGTAATCAAAAATGGGTGCAAGACTGTATATGTGGTGTGTTTCGATTGTAGATAGAAATTTTAACATTTCACATTCCCATGTCGCTATAAATCGTCGACCCTTTTTCCCTTCACCAGTTTAACTTTACATTTTACGGTTCTTTTTTTTTGGGCGAACAAGATCACTAGAAGAGAAAGATAATATTCATTTTGCCAAATTATTCTGTTTGTAGGCTTTGTGTATTCATGTTTGCGTTTGTGTATGTTTTTGTTGTTGACAATTACAGCTTAAAACTCCAAAACCCCTACTCTTGTGATAGTATATGCATGTATATAAGTGTATATTAGTGTGTCTAGAAACACTTCCTTACTCTTCCTTTTGTGTTATAGTGTGTTTGTGTGAAAGTCCTTGTCTATATCATCCCCGTCTTTTATATCATAGTCCCAACATGTGGGATAGAATATTTTTATTTTTGTAAGTGAAGCATATTTCAACACTTCCTACCCTTCTAGTTGGAAGGTAGGGATGTGCGTTCGTCTTCTTTTTTTTCTTCTTCTTCTTCTTCTTCTGCTGCTGCTGCTGCTGCTGCTGATGATGATGATGAATGCTCCTTCGTTTTCTCTTTCTTTCACGTCCTTCAGACACTATGTCCATTTTCATGACAATGATTTCAAGTATCTTTACCTTGACTCTGGACCTGATTTCTCCCGTCTTGCATATTCTTTTTCTCTGACAAACTGGATATTCATTTGCCTACTCTTTTCTCTTGACAGGCATAACAGGTATCTTAGGTTGAATCTCAGTAGGAGTCGTCTCGAGTGTCTCCAGAAGTCTTGTTGCAAGTATATTTTCAAATCTCGTTCTGTAAATCTCTGACTAGAAGTGTGATCTGTAGTAGTTTTCTCATCAAAACAGTTTTAAACTGAATGAGTGTATTGTTGTAGGTAGAGAGGGATCTGTATATATGGAGAGAGTGAATCCTAGCTGAATTAAACTTAAATCGTTGATCGTCTTGAAACGATCATACCCTTCCAAGCAGAAATTTCGTTTCAAGCGGCCTTGACATTCTGTGTTGCCTCATACGCCAACACAAGTGTAGGCAATAGCTGACAAAAGCGACTTTGAAGATGAAATGATTGATCATTATCGAGCACAATTTACCCCTCGAAACCGAGAGAGTTAACAATAATCGGCTAGGAAAGAGAGTCAGTACGTATCCCGAAGATCATTGTCACATCTGAGGTACCCACAAAGTAAGTTCCTGAAAATTCAAAACGACCGTGTTCACGGGCAAATTTGAAGAGTTCAAGTCTCAAGTGCTGACAGAGAAAGCAGTTGTCTTCATTACCGTCTTAGTAGACTCTGTATTCGAGGAGTTGAAATGACAGCGACAAGCTAACGATTACAATCGGATGAGACTGTCCAGGTATCAGACAGTTTGAAATTTCTTATTTGGATCGAGTTCAGCACACCGGCGGGATAATCCTCTTGCAAATTCGTTTACAGACTTTAGCACGTTCGACAATCCAGTATGAGTTTGACTTGATCGATGGAAAAGTAAATCTTCATATGACACAAGCTGTATGTTTTTCTGACGGCAGAAAACGCAGAGATACATGCAATTTTATAGGCGGATAGCTCAGAACTACAAAAAAAAAAAAAAAAAAAAAAAAAATATATATATATATCATCCACATTGAAAAAGATCAAGATCTGACGTATTTTACCCTGCGCCCCTGTCATCACTCAAACTAATGCAGAACAAAATGATGCACCACAATAGAAATAATTGTTGTAGAATACTGTAAAATCGGATAGAGCCAAACAATGAAGAGAAGCAGAAATCCATTCGGAAACAGGCAGGAATTTCTTAAAGATACCACACGCGGAGTTCCTGAAATGCCAAAAACTTCATAGGAGCTCGCCCTTCATTGTACATTGAAAGTATACCCTCAATTCATCCACAGAGTTCTGTTTCAAGGACCGAAGTTTTCAAATGGAGAATACACTGACGTCTACTAGCACAAAATTCATTTCTATGCTATTGACAGTATTAAAGAATGTATCAGATATAGTTACTAATGTGACAAATGTGACCCAGGAGTTAACAATCGGCAGCAGTATGTATATCTTGGTGAGAGATGTTATGGTTCTTTACTGTCCAGACCTTGTATGCCTGAAGGACAAGAACGGAATCGATGATGTTCCTTCAGACGAGCACTTTGTGTTTTACTAGTGACATCGCATGAAACCATTCCAACAATAGAACCTGCTGAATAATTGAATTATGAGAAAAAGAAACTGGACCATACTCTTGATTTTAACTTTTTTGGCTGTTAATGTTCTCAATGTCACGGAATTGTATAAATCCCTCTGTTTATTAAATGCATGTACTCGGGTTACGTGTTTTGTGTACAACGATACCCGAGGGTGATTTTTGTATATTGTACAATATTTCGAAGTAGTGAGTTCGGTTCATCCTATGCCGCACGTGCGAAGTGCTTTCAATAGGAAAAACCGAATTCTTCCAGCGCACAGACGATGTAGGCTGCATCGTCTGTGTATAAATGCCTCACCGTAAGGTGATATCTTCACATTACGGAACGTCTTGTCAGTAAGCAATCTACGCAGTACAGGAGCCCCCTAATTCCAAAATGTCAGATAAACAGAGGAAGAATTACAGAATCAAATGAACGGAAACGAAACGGACTTTGAATTAAGGCCATGGGGCAAGAATATTAAAAGAAATTAATGAAATACAAAAGAAATGGAATACAATATGCGATGATGAGACTCCTTCCTGTTGAGCAGGGAGAAAGGACAGATCAACAAAATTGCGATATTGAGACTCATTCCTGTGACCGGGGAGAAAGGACACTCGCCATACTGTATTGATTAAAGGATGACTTAACGCAATGGAAAACGGACTAATGATTCAGAAATGTTTAAACAACTTAAACGAATGCGAAGAACACTTATTAAACAGTTTAATATTATTAATTTAACTTTACCAATAAATATTATAGCTAAATTTTCAAAATTTACTGATTATGATTAAATTGACTAAACTAAACAATTATTCATGTATTACTTTAATAAATTATTAAATTATTAGTAACCTAACTATAGCCACTTAATATTATATTTACGATCAAAATTGTCATTCATGTATTAGACAAGAAACTCGTGGCACCTGAGCTACTGTTCACGTGATCGCGAAAGCATAGTGTGAATGCTGCTCGTGCCTAATTAAGATCTCAAACAACCTATGCGCAAAGCAGAAACAGTATAATAGATATCTATTTATTAAAACTATAAAAATATACTTAATAGAAATTAAATATGAATTAATTTAATTTAGCTTTTATTTATTAAACTTTAGACTTATAGGAAACTATGATTATGAATTAAATAACAACTCATGAAATTTGATATATTAGAAGAAATAAAAAGATTTGAATGGTGTACAAACCCTTACTCAAAATTTAATAAAAACGAAATTTAAAATTAATACAAGAAACACACACATATGGAAAAAAAAAAACATGAACACATAAAATACTTTAACTTTTGTCATAATGGGGTTACTCAAATGATGTCAATCTGAGAGTAACCACACCAATAAAACTTAGGGACTTGCGTATTTTCAGCTGTGGAGGTATGTAAGTTATTAATTTCTTATGTATATTATTTCTTATGTATATTGCAAGTTATAGCTATTGTACTACCACGTTTATTTTTGTACATTTTCTATGTAGCTTTGTTTTGCGTGGTATGCAAATATTTTCTTTTCTTGTTTGTGACTTAGCAAAAGATTTATATTAGCAATATAAAGTTGCATTTTATTAAGAAACGTTTAGTACCATAGGAATCTTATCGAACACGGGTTCACTTCTGAACCTGTTTATTGTTTTGTAATATTGTACCGATAATGCAATTTGTATAACTTACCGTATATAACGTCATTATGTTTTATCCTATATGCCAGTGTCATGAATAGTATACGGTGTTAGATGTATTTTCAGCTGATCAGAGTGATCCATGGTGATCGTAGTCGACGTGGTACAGCTGTAAAGCTAACCACAGAAGTTAACCATAGCAGCCGTAGAGCTGAGTGAACAGTGTTGCTGTCGAATAGCAGGTTATCTGGCGTTGCTGACCGAATTGGTGGGCGCTGATTGCTTGATTGACCAAGGAACTGAATGGTGGTCCGTGACTACCTATAGTGTTGATTGCTTGATTGCCGCCCGGTGTGACTGGTAGCTAAGTGTGATATTGACGGAGTGTTTTGTGTTACTCCATGCATGTAATCTTTCAGCCGTGGGCTAATTTTGGCGTTTGCTATACCCAGTGTTTCGGGAGTGTAAAGATATTTTGTATATCTGTCCTATCAAATCATCATTTTACTATTTGAGTAAAATACTTCAGTTTTCACTATCTGAGTGAACACATCATTTTTACTATTGAGTAAAACACATCATTCTTTTCATCGTGTGAAACTACTGTGAATCGTTCACCTTTGTCCTTGTACTGTGTCAGGTCATTTATTTGTATTTATATTTTGATGCATTATTAGGTTCGTGCGGATTGTGTTAATTTGTCCAATATTTGGACCTTATAAACGCACGTATTAATCATAATTCTTTTCTCATTCAAGTTATTTATCAATAAACATTGTATTTGTATCACCATCAACAATGTTCTGTTATAAATCCGAAATCCAACTCGGTTATCTTGTTACACTCAAGAGACTGGAGTTTAGGTTTCTAACTTTTGTGTGACTGATTGCGTTTATCACGACGGTCTTCAGGACTATTATTTCATCAGTACCTGAACTGAGGATGTTTAATACTCTCAGAAAGAAAAGTGAACGATGTTAACTAGTTGTTTTTAGACAAATGAAAATGAAAAAGGTGACGTGTAAATTGTAGGACTTACTGACACCAATCGTGAAAACAAAATTCGTATGCAATCTCATATAATCGAAACTGGTAGGTTTAAATCAGTAAATATGCATGTGGTCATTGAGTGGCATCGTCTTACGCATAACTGAGCCCAAGTGTTAATATCTGTTTGACTAACCTTTGCACTTGAGACAAATATTTTGGACATTTAAGCAAGATTAATCGTGCAATGCACTTTACCTTGTTCAAATTTTGATTGATGTAAATAATACTGGCATTTCGATGGTGTCATTTTCGTGTAAACCAAAGTTTAGTTTCTTCTTCGTCTCATCCATACATGTCATCAAAGATGACAAGGTTGTATTTGACTGAAGTCACACACGATCCTCTCGTCTTCTCGAGGAATTCCATCACGATCTTCTCGTCTTCACGAGGAATTCCATCACGATCCTCTCGTCTTCACGAGGAATTCTTCTTGACTTTCTTGAAGTAACGCTTTCGACGATTGCCACACTTTGGAACATCACACGATAAGTTGTGGAGGACGATCGAATAATTTTAATTTGAATACGATTCAACGTTTGACAAAATCAGTTTTGCCTGAGCATCCAAGTGCAGTAATCAACATGTCAAAAGGATGGCGAAGATGCAGTGTCTCCCTACTTTGATATAACTTTTAGTTAATAATTTGAGAATGTAGGATGCAGTCATAACAACTGTTTAGAATTCTGAGATTCGATCATTGCCACAAAATATTTTATACATTCTATACACGTTTTTAATTTTTATTCTTTACATGGAAGTGTAACAACAACGAGAAACATTTAATTTCAGTCAGTGTACAAAATTAAAACCCGAAAACAAATAAGGCATCAATCATTCAATACACAATAAAGGCACCAATGCTGCATATAAACTGGCAAGATTACAACTTTCTCATCTATCTGCGTCACCTTTTTCTTCCTCTATTCCTGTTCTTTTACCAGTGTTTCTAAAAAAGGTTCTGAGTCCACTTAATTTCTGGCTTTTCACTCACTGGTTCTCTAAGTAAATTTTCTTTAATCACACGTACGGTCTTTGGCATAATTAGCCACCTCTTGTATCAAAATGCATCGAAGCTAAGACTTTTCCAGTCACGTACGTCGTTCGAGTCGTTAATCTACTGGTGTAACCAACTAGCCATAATCACTTCTTAGTAAATATGAAGTGCTACGACGAATGTCTTCTTCTCACTGAGGTACAGAGCTCGTGTTAATCACTATCTGAATTAAGTTTTGAACACAATGACGTTTTCGTGCATAAAGTTTTCATTTATCTTGTATTTGCTGCATTTACTGTTCATAAATTTGCTACAACTAATATGTTGCTAAACGAAAACCAAGAAACGTAGTTACCAAGACACACTATCCTTCGTCCAAAATTCAATGGAATGGTGTCGCCTTGTGGAACAAGTTGATTTAGCAGTATTTGGTAATCCACTAAGTCAAGAACACTATCACTGACTTTTCTCCACAGAAATCCCTGCAACAGTGGTGATAAAAATCGTGGCATGATAAGCTGTATGTTAGTTATTCACATGAATGTCTTCATTCTTGATAAAATAATCAAACATTTGCCAGTTAGAATTTGCTGGCAAATAATATCGAGGAAATTCAGTCATAATCTCACCAGACATCACACGTCGTGAAGCAGTTTCGTCTGGAGGTGATGCTTCTTTAAAAAGTTCTTGTATTCTTGTAAGTTGTTAGCCTTTTTCTGGACTTCGTTCCATGGAATTCTGAGTATCACTGCAACACTGTAGGTAGATGTCGTGACATCATCAAGATGGCAGTCGTTGATAAATGTTTGACTATCTTCAAACTTGTCAGCCATTTTTTTTACTCTGATACCTATAGTGAAACCGTCTATGACGTAAATGATACAACTGTTCTTTGAGTTTTTCTCGAATCTATATAAAGTCTTTTTAAATGTGTTCTCGCAGCTACAAATATAAACTATGAATTCTCTCTTCTAAAGAATTGTTACGAATCTAGGTCTTAAAATATGTAATAGCAAGAAGTGAAACAAACAGTTAAAGTAGTATAAACAAGTTATTTATTTCTCTGCAATACAATGTGAAATTCAAGAGATAATTACACTTTGTGAATTAAATCCTACATAATCTTAAAGTTCCTATCACAAGTCCAAAAACATAGAATTTTCTGAATGATTTCCAATAGTCTTGAATGCATAGATGAAACACAAAGATGCAACCCAGAGAGTTTTTGAATGAGTTCACAATGATCCCAAGTAATGTGTATCAATCCAAAGTCAATGGATGAGTACTTTAATAATTCCAATGAATATTCACTTCAAAAAGATCATAATGTCTTGCAAGCTACAGAAACTCGTCTTTTTTCAGATACTCTATCACTTCCTTGTTATCATTTAAAACAAAGTTCTCTACTTTTGATGCCATTGGGAAAGGTTTTCTGGTTTCAGTAAAGATTTCTCAGATTTGCAAATTTAAAATCTTTCCCAGGAGCAATGAAAATTCCGAAAAAAGTTAATTTAAAATTCAAAAGAAAAGTTTTAAAATATCTGGAATTTTTTTCTCAGTAAATAATTCATATAACAGACGAGTACTCCCAATTTCTGTTACGATTCTATGGACTTAAGCTAAACAACAGAAAAAAGCAAACCAACAAGCGTCGTAAAATTCAACAAATCATTTATTTCCCTAGAATACAAAAGTGAACATTTTAAAGGCATTTACAGTGATGTGTGTTAAATACTAAATAATTCTATAAGGTATATCACAAGTTCAAACGTGTTCAAGTGTGTTCAGAGTGAATTTCAGTAATAAATATGCTGATGTGCAACTAGTCTTGGATGAGCTGATGTGCCAACTGTATCGATGTATCACAATGATATAATCCAGAATGTCTTTGAATAAATTTACAATAATCCACAATAAGTAATTTAGTCCAAAGTATCAATGAAGGCTTTGTAATTCCAATTAATAATATTTTAAACAAATGATTATATTTGAACAAAACTAACAATGATTCAAAAGACTGAACTTAAAGTAACAATAATTGTTTACTTGGTCTTCTTTAATGTTCACGTCGTCATCTGACGTATGACGTAATATAATGCCCTGAACTTATATCATTTCCAATGGAAAGTTTCATCAATCTCGTATCGTTTACTTAAATTTTGGCAAACAACTTGACCAAAATCAGATAGACCATAAAGTTACAAGGGAAGAATCAATATCCTGAACTCAAATCAAGTAAACATTTTGTTTACAAATGCGAATTATCATAAGGTATAATCTATAATCATGGACAAAGGTTAGCTATGTAATATGTTGTTTGCAAATGACCCTTACAATCTGCAATCTAGGACAAAAGTTAAACACACAGTAATGATATACATAAGAAATAACAATTTCACTAGAACAAGACTTGTCAGACAAAAGCAAAGTACCTGATGATACAACATTCTGAGAAGCTCCTGGGTCACTTAATATTTTAATATGAATATGTTTTGCAGAATCACCAATAAGTGATATAGAACCATTCGAGATGATTGTTTCACAAATCTGCATAATATAATCAGACTGGGGATTTGATCCAACCGATGTATTGCTTTCAGAACTAATCAGTCTACCGCTCCCGTGGCCTAGTGGTTAGAGCGTCCGCCTCGGATGCGGGAGGTCGTGGGTTCGATCCCCGGCCGAGTCATACCAAAGACTTACAAAAATGGTACTAACAGCTGCCTCGCTTGGCGCTCAGTATTAAGAGGTTAGTGTTAGGACTGGTCGGCCTGGTGTCAGGATAATGTGACTGGGTGGGACATCATGCTACATGTCTGCGGCATGATGCCCCAGTGCTAGACATCACTATAAACTGCCACACTGCAGACATCGTAGCGATATGACTGAAAAATTGTTAAAGCTACGTTAAAAATTCAAATCACACACACACACACACACACACACTAATCAGTCATCGTGACTTATTTGAAATAAGAGCTCTGTCTTTATTCTGCTGCTTATTCTTCTACACTTAGGAATCAGAAATGGCATGCTATCTATTTTTACAATAAATTCACGTAGGAAGAAATAAGGATTCCTGATCAGTCTTGTCAGAAGCTTGATTTCCAAATTTTGTACCAGATTGAGATTTAGAAGTATTTGGACGAGACTGAGATAGGATTTTGCGACAAAACTGCTGAGAGGAGGACATACATACAAATGAAACTTTATGAATCAAGAAATAATCATCAGATTTTCCAGCAGCATTTTATAAAGTTTTTACCATTTTCTCATCAACATATGCCTCAGGTAAAACTTAGAATTATTCAAGATACCAGTCCTCAACCACATCATAATAGCATTATGCTGTACCGGCCGGGAAGTGCGTATTTCATGGGCTTGGGAATAAGTACACTTTGTAATAATGAAGTCAAATGCTCTCATGACCATTTTAAGTTTTCAGCAATTTTCAAAGTGAGAAAGATATTTATCTACTTCTTTTTCTTTAAAGGAAGTACTAGCCTGAAATTGTGTGTATGTGGAAGAGATGTGCTCCGCTTGCCAGTAATATTATTTTAATCTGTATTGAATTTCCATTTCTTCTTTGTATCTTTGCATTTGCATTTCTTTCCCTGCCATTGTATTTCTCTCTCTTCTTTTTCTCTCTGCCTATCCTTTTCCTCTCTCTCTCTCTCTCTCTCTCTCTCTCTCTCTCTCTCTCTCTCTCTCTCTCTCTCTCTCTCTCTCTCTCTCTCTCTGCATTTGCATTTCCCTATCCTTTTCTTCTTTCTGAATTTGCAATTCCATCATTTCTTTCTGAAGCTGAAGCTTTGGTAATTCCAAGTGCTTCTGGGTTTTAGTTCAACTCAAAGTCTTTTAATTTCCTATCAAAACCAGAGACATATTTACAAAGCAGTATCATCCAAAATATAATTTCCCACCAAATACTAGAAGAAGATATTATTTACCTATATATCTTTTGTCTTGTTAAAGATATTTACGCTTCAGAAAGATCATAATGTCTCGCGAGCTTATGCAACTTACCGTTTTCGAAAGAGTCTAACTCTCCCTGAGTAGGATTTGAAACAATGTTGTTCACTTTATATGACATTGTGAAAGCTAGCTGATTTCAATAAAGATTTCTCAAATATGTCTAATTCAAATCTTTACAATGAACAAAAAAATTCCAAAACTAAATGAATTTAAATTTTAAAGAGCAGTTTTAAAAATACATCTGAAATGTTTTATAGAAATTCAGATCACGGATCACACTGTCATCTTAAACTAAGTAACAAAAAGAAGTGAAACCAACAAGTTTAGTAAAATCAACAAATAAATTTATATTTCTAAGTTACAAGCGAGATGGTAAAAGGAACTGATAACCGTAAATTATACTAAATCTCAGATAATCCTTAAAGTTTCATCACAAGTCCAAAACGTATAGTGTTCCAAATGAATTCCAATATTGAATATGCTGATGTACCAATAGTCTTGAATGAGCTTTAATGAGTTGATGTACCAACAGTCTTGATGTATCACACCTATATAAACCATGTCTTTAAATGAACTCACAAAACTCCCAAAGTATTGTTGTTTTTTTTTATATCTAGAATGTCAATGAGCATTTAGAAATTCCAATGAATAATTTCTAAATAAACGATTTATTTCAAATTGCATCTGAAGATAACTGAAAATGACTCCACAGACTGGTCTTAAGATAAAAATGACTCCACAGACTGGTTTTAAGATAAAAATGACTCCACAGACTGGTCTTAAGATAAAAATAACTCCACAGACTGGTCTTAAGATAAAAATAACTCCACAGACTGGTCTTAAGATAAAAATGACTCCACAGACTGGTCTTAAGATAAAAATGAATTACGTTTATTTATTTCTGACTTATATGAAAATTTAAGGCGTAATAAAATGACCAGGATGAGGGTCCAAAATTCTCATCCAGTAAATTCTAAGTATGTAAAAAGGCTAGACCTTGAATTCAGATATTAGTCAAAGCTTTTCTTTAAAAAAATGATAAAAGTCAGGTACATTATAACAACTCTACCGTCAACCACAGACAAAGGTCAAGCACAACAAATAAATTAAATATACACAACAGTCCCATAGAGGGCTATAGTGACACATATTGCTACTGTTACTATTATAGTATTTATATAAAATGTAAGCAATTGTTAATAAACTCTGGAAAGAATGATACTGATGCACATTAATGTAACTTAATAAATTAAAGTTCACTGTTTTGAGGTAATCAATGGCTATCCATATACACAAAAATATCCAGTTTCTTTAGAGGATGAAAATTGCAAAAATATTAGAGATTTCAATGATAGATATAACAATCAATGATTAGGTGTTTAAAATAATAGGAAATACGATTAACATGACAACATGTCTCTGTCTATTTCAGGTATTCAAACTGCTTTGCTGCAGGTTATCTCACCTGCACCTCTGATTCCTGCTGACTTAGTACAAATAGTTCATACACATTTATAAATGACTGACATTTATCAGATTATTTTCTGTATAAATCTAAACTCTATTTTATAATCTATCCACATGAACTGCTGGTGTATCCAACACAAATTCTAGAGCATAAAAAATCTACTGTCACTATTTATTTACATCGACACAAAACTTTTTAATAAATTTTGGTAGTTCTTTAAGTATCCAGTGAGCAGTTATCTATAATGTTAAATATTCTATTATGTCAAACAGCCATCTTGTACTTTTGCTTATTTCCTGTTAAAATTTTTGTAGGTAAAATGTCAAGCAAATATTCTGTGATATCAACCATCACGCTTCTGTTCATTATACATGCATTCAGTAGTTTTGTTCTGTGGTAACAATTCTATTCTCAACTTGCTCTCCCTCCTGAATTACCGGTAGTCATTTTATAAATCTGATCATTTGGTCAGGAGATTTCACAATTATTATCTTCTAATATGCTTCAGTGTCACGGAAAACTTGATATAAATTTTGATTGTCTTCTACACTCTGCGAAAAGACTTGTGCTCATGAGTTATTAGTTTTCCTAGGCCCTTTTTCTGTTTATGTTGCAGTGTGACATGACTCTTTAGGCACAAGTTCAACATGAAAACATCTTCTCCTTGGAGTCTTTATGACAGCGTATGGGGCTTCTTTGCCTTCACAATCTATTTTCCTTCTTGTCTTTTTCTTTTCTGTGCCAAGCAAAGATGATCCTTAAAAGACTAGCACAATCTATATTGGAATTGTAACCAAGCCAAAGAAATCCCAATCAAGGGGATATGCTAGTTGTTTTAGGGTATAAAGAAGAGTCAATCATTTTTGGTCAATATCTTTGAACTGCTAACAGCTAAGCCAAGATGACCTTATAAAGACATGAATCAATCACTTTAACATTGAAAGGTCATGCAAAGCTGCTGTGAGTTTAACGAAGAGAAATTAGAGTAACAGAAGAGTGATACACTCCAGAGCTCATGTTTGCTGGTGGAATTGCATAGAGCTGTAGGAGCTAGTCAACGGTTGTTAAGTCAATGTCTTCAAGAACTATAAATCTCATCACACAAGTAACTTTTTCTCCAGATGGTGGGCATCATACAGTATCATGCAACGATATTTTGATTCACAAGGCTAATATTCTTTTTCCTTGTCATTAAGCCATGGCAAATAATTTTCTTTGTTCACATCAGTACATAGAATACCAACTCACTTAAAAATATAATGCCAATGGTTGTATAAATGTCAGTATCCAGCAGTATTCAGTTAGTACAATATTTCTTCCATGTGTAATGTAAATGGCATTGGCTATGTGGTTCAAATCATCAGTCTAATTCAGGTATCTCTGACACTGGCAGTTATGGGTTAACAGAGTTATACTTTTTCATTTAAGCCTTACTAAAATAAAAATAAAAACCCACAAAAATGAGATAGTGAGAAAGATGGTAGATAAAGAATCATCAGTAGAAGTAGGACCCTTGATTCTAATAAACCTTCATGGCCATATGCACATGTAAGAAATAAGAGCCATGTTGGAAGATATGTTAACTCTACTACTGATCAGTTCATTTGAAAATAGAGGTTGACGGTCACAAAACTACACATCAGAAATAACCACCCAGTAAGGTGATTTCATGACAGCTGTCATCTGGATCATTTCAATTTTACACAACTAACGTCTAGTTTGCTCATTTTATCCAACTTCATGGTATGCAGACATATTTTCAAGGCAGTTGGACAGTATACACTAAATGTTTAGGGTTTTGATAGCAAGTAAACAGAAAATAACTGATCCTGTCAAATTGCCTCTTTTGTCACATGTGACATAGAAATGGAGCCTCCAAATACCTTGTGATCCTGTCCTCTAACAGAGGATGTATTATATCTTGTAAGAAGAACACTGAAAACTGTAACAATATATTATCACAATCCATCTTGTAATGGACATTATATCTCTCAAGTCTGGTTAAGGTATACACATAGAAATCAGCCAATTTAATTTGTCAGCTTTTGGTAAACTTACCTCTGATGTAAATAAAACCACAGGCTTCCTAGCATCATCATAGGCTTTAAGGCAGATTCAACAAAACTGAAGTTATTGTGCACAAACTATTTTACTTTTCACAGGCTATAATTAATATTATCTTTAGCCTCCCGACTCCTAAATCAATTGGCTACTTTATATCTTAAAGTGCAATGCATCTGCAAAGTTTGATTCAGGTATGCCAAACAAAACAAAATAAAACTTGATTACCGTCAATCATTTTGCTATAGTGGGTCAAAAGAGTTTGACATTTGACCTTTAACCTCAACAGGTTTATATAGTTGCTACAGGAATATGAAGCAGAACTGACATTGTCTGGAAATTGTTTTGCAAAAAGCCGATAAAATAACTTGAACCTTTGACCACAGATCAGCAGGATTCTTAGTCTTCTAGACAGCAACCCACCTGCAAAGATTGGTTTAAGGCATGTAAAACAGAATTCATATTATAATTGCATACAATCCAATTTGTCATGGTTGGTCTCAATGGCCTTGATCTTCGACGTTTTGATTACAAAATCAAAGGGATCATTGTCTTTTATATTTTTTAACCAACCTCCAATATTTGGTGAAGTGAATCAGAACTCAAAAATTATTACAGTTTCTGCAAATGCTTCACAATTAAGTCATAAAAATGTAAATCATGTTTTTATGTAAATATTACATTTTTTCCTAAGGTATCTGAAGTTCTAATTATTTTCTAGTATGTCTACTTTATTTTTCTCAATGGTCATTTGCCCATTCTACTCTTGGTAAACAACTTGGAAATATCCAAAATTCAGCAAAGTTAATGTGGTTTCTTGTAGTAATTCCAAGTGAATAAAATAACCCAAACTTTAAACTCAAATGATCTTTCTAGCATTAGTTTAATCAAACCTTAAGTTTCCATCCTACGTTAAAGCATGGTAGGTTTAACACATTTAATTTAAATTTTGGTCCTGATGCTGCCTTCTAAGGGAGTAAGCCATGTTCAGCAAATATTCATTAGGGGTGTGGTATCTTTTGGCAGTCTTTCTCTTAGACATCACAATGTTTATGAAGCAACTCAGATTGTTTTCTGCAACAGTTTGATAGTTAAAATGTTGCAAGAGCTCATATATAATATATTAACAGCAAAACCAAAAAAGTATCAAAATTCTGAAAGGGAGGCAATCAATATATGTTGTATGTCCTTGATTAACCAACATTCTACAAGTTTATAATCCATCTGAATTATTTGTAGTTTTACAAACATGTTTATCCAAGTCCAAATTGCATACAAAATTAGATTAATTAAGTGCTTTTAAATTCTCACTTAAATTAATATTCACTTAATGTTACTTCACCTCTACTTGTAACTTTGCATGACATAAAATATACACTAATTAAGGCAGTTCAAATACTTGTCCAATGATGATCTGTCACATTGCATTAAAATTATTATAACTTTAGAATGCTAATTACAGATTAACTGACAAAGTTCAATCTGTAAGAATTGCACATTTTATTGTGCTATGCCATGGATTTACATATTCAGCCCTACTTCCCTAAACAGAGCTTACTTTCTACAAATATTTTTTGGTAGCATTTTGGAACAAAGACAAACAAAAGAAATGAGCCACTTAAGAAAATGTTTTTGCTGCACTCTAAATTGTAAATGATGTGCACGTATCTCTTTCAAATGTGAGGTTTAATGAATTCCTAATTTTGTTGAAATGAAGGAATGCCGACTTCCTATTAATTTCTCAACTTATTGCTCAAAGTTTGTATAATTATATCAATTTCCCTTCATCATACATACTTTTTAAACTTGAAAAGGGTATCACTGATAAAATTTCAGAAAAAATTTGCTGCAAGGAAGGAAATTTTTTGGAGGACAGTGAATGATATTTCAGTCAGTACTAGCAATGACCCGATTCCCATAAGAGATGTTTTCATGCTGGATGACACAATGTCATGTGATATGCAACATTTCTTCATCTTCCATGGTCATGATGTCATTGACTTTAATGTGACTTCCTAATTTTAAGTTCTGAGCATCATGCTGTCACAACTATTTTACAATTCTAAAAGAAATTAAATTGCAACTGTTTTCTCTAATAACTTCTCTCTGCATAATACTTAAAAGACATTTATCTCAGTTATTATTCACCAACGTAAACAAAATATGGTCCTTTTTACTATATGTGCAAGCTATGCATACAGTTTTGGTTCAGGTATATGGTGTATGTCATTGCACGGAAACCATTTATCTTCTTTCAGTCAGTAAATTATAACTTTTTGACCCAAACACTGTTTTCATTGTCCCTGACTCCAAGTGCATGTCATGGATGAAGCTTGGTAACTGTAAGTAGTAGAGACCTCTAGTTATTTTGTGGAGATGAAATTGGTAACAGATCATAGAAGAATATGCTATGCCTTATATCGGTCCTATAACCATCAGTTCATGAAGCTATTATCAACAATAATTCTATGTATGAGAGAAATGTGTGTGTGTGTGTGTGTGATTTAGATTTTTAATGTAGCTTTAACAATTTTTCAGTCATACTGCTACAATGTCTTCAATGTGACAGTTTATAGTTATGTCTAGCACTGGGGCATCATGCCGCAGACATGTAGCATATTGTCCCACCCAGTCACATTATCCTGACACCAGGCCGACCAGTATTAACATGAACCTCTTAACGCTGAGCGCCGAGCAAGGCTGCTGTTAGTTCCATTTTTATAAGTCTTTGGCATGACTCGGCTGTAGTTAGAACCCACGACATCTCGCATCCGAGGTGGACGCACTGACCACTAGTCCACAGAGCGGTGCAGTGAGAAATGATATTCAAAGTATTTATAAAGGTCTCCAAAATGTCTGCATTTTACTTAAAATCTCTGAAAATATGGAACTCCCATAAAATGCAGAAATAATCAAATGTCTCTCTATAGAAAGTGGAAATTATGTCTGCAAGCAAACTTAAAAAGTAGAGATAAAAAAATAAGAATTATATATTTTACAAAACTATGTTGCAAAGAACTTATTCTTAAAATGTTTGAGATTATATTGTTACATATCGGCTCGTTTAAAGTAACATAAAGAAATGAGTGACTACAACAAACTTTGTAAATTTTAACAAAAATAATTTATTTCCCTAGAAAACACGGTGAAAATGTAAGAATATTAAACAAGACTTACGATTTACGAAGAAGATCCAAAAATTTGTCATAAAATTGTGAAAAACACAAGTCCTGTGAATAAACAGTTCTAAATTGACGTAGTCTGAATCTCAATTCCGTTCCAAGATGCGGATGATGACGTCAGACGAAGGTTAAACACAAATGTCCAGAATTTCCACTGCGAATCACAATTTGTATTATCCTGTTCCAATTTAGAATTAATTTCAGCAAATGTCTTTGTCTAAAACCAGTTGTGTAGTTCTCCATGGAAAATAATTATTATTTAGAAGGTAGATGAAGTACAGCTATCATCAATAACAAATCACATGTTATTCTTCATACGTATGAACGAACAACTCTTTCCAGCACAAAAGAATACCTTCTTCTTAAGGTATTTAGAAACTCTATAAGATGTTACGATGTAACTCTCTAAGATGTTAAAATATGAATCTCAACTATGACGGACTATTTCGCAGGTAACTGAGTATTTAAAGCAAACTAATACGTCACCCCATGTACAAGCATGAAGAAATCATGAAGATTTCGAAATCTAGCCACATCACAGTATAGAATGTCAACAAGTATTATTAGTAATGACCGTGGTCACAGCCAATCATTTACATAGCTATTTCCGACTGTTTACTTAATATGACAAAACCGTCATGCAAAAATCGTGCTTACGCGAGTCACATTTACATTTTAAATAAACACGACATTTCTAACAAAATATCAGACCCTGTGAACATAATCATCATCATAATAATAATTACATTCAATGATATAAAAATGAAATAAAAATAAAATAGAAAGAATTAGAAAAAATTCAAATTTTAACACACATGTAATTTAACTACAGGGTCGTAACAATATCTAAATGTGATTGTTATGACCTTGTGTACGTTTTCTATCAGTATGTGTATTTTAAGACGAACTTCCCAAAGGTAAGAAAAATCACACTGACAAAAATGCATCAGGTACCTCATGATTTAAGGATTTGTTGCAACTCATATCACACCTTTTACAACTTCCTTTAATGAAAAAAGACCATGTTATGTGAAGTGGGCAATAAGAATACATGAACAATTCAAAGATTATACCAAAAGACAATAATTTGAAAATAAAATAGTCTTCAACGAATACATAAAAAATGTTTTATTTCTATTAAAATCTGATCTCCTGAAAAAGCAAACACCATCCATGCATTGTGTTAAGATTTGACAGAATGTGCTAAAAACAGACTTTGCAAGTGAGTCAAGTGAAACTTACGTGAACTTTAATGATATATAAAAAATGGCATACTGTATCTTCTTATGTGAAAGGTCAGCTGATGCCATGAGATGACAATGGTCAAGAAAAAGAATAATCAAAACACAGTACTATAAGTACATGTATACACCCATTTCATCTATTGTATACATGTACTTTTTATTACAAAAGTAAATAATTCCAATTAGAACACAGCAATAACATGCCTACCAGTCATCTGTATTGATATCAACTAATCCATGGATGAATACAGAGAATTCTATCTTTGTAAAACAATTTGCTAACAGATATGGCATTTCGTATGGTTACTGTCATCTTCTAGAAATGTTGTTCAGTGTCCAATATTTTTCATAAAAATAAATAATATACAAATATAACAAGTAAATAAATATAAACAATTTCTTAACTGACACTTTCTAGGATATAAAAGTATAAATTAAATTTTTTTTTAAGGATATCTACAAAATATGACATTATATTTAAAATGAGTATGAATATCACAACACGCTAATGGAAAATAATTAAAAGCTACATGAAGAATCATATGATCAAGGCAATATTTCAAACCCATACTAAAAGGATTAGTTATGGATCCATATCTGCAGGAATGGGATTATTCATATATTTCCTGTAATAAAACAAAAGGGAGATAAATATTAGCCGCATATGCCTAATAACAGTTTTTTGTTTTTGCAAGTTTGAAGTATACACCAAGGCAAACCTATCTGTGCATGACTATCTGCAAAATAATTCCCACGGTCAATTAAGTGCAGAAAGTTACTTTATTTTACCTTATTTTGTCTTTTGTTCATAATTATGTTTTGTAGTAAAAGGTCCTGCCATGTCAGTTGTTTGAGAAAAGAAATGAAAATTGCACTCTGCTTTTAAATTCCCTGTATTTTCATTACTTTACATAATAGCTACACAAAACCTTTAATGAAAAACAATTTTGAAGTCTCAACTTTATTATAAACATCAAGTCATATAGGCAGCTTTATGATATCTGCAGTTACAGGTGCAAATACTGATAAAATAAAAAATTAACATTGTATTTCAGCATAAAATATATTTCTTTTTTAATGAAAAATTCAAATATGTTTGAAAAGAAACTCTATTCATTAATGGTTCAACCATATACATGCATGTCTGTTACAACTTTATATCCAAGTTCTGAAAATCACAGATTTACAATTGGCAATAGTTAATAAAATTTATGCCCTTAACATCTGTAATAAATGTTCGGTTTTTCTTGTTATATCTTCTGTTGTCTGATGTGCATTTATGAGCTTACACAGTCACCGGTCATTTTCATTACCTGTTCATGTGTTACTTTATTTACAAAATGAAGTAATATATCCAAACTCATTGTTTTTTGCTGACATATGGAGATAAGTAGTAAAAATTGATAACAGAAAAATCCATGGTCATAACTAGTTCAAAAAGAGTTTTAATTCACAACTGTGACAGGCTTCCATTTTCACATGCATGCATCTGTTGTCAAACAAGCCTGACTCGTGTATTCTAATCTGCATAAAGATTTGTTTCATCTGAGGTCAAATGCAAGAAATCCTCATCAAATAGCTATAGTTAGTCTATAGGCTTGGTATTCTTGAGTTATACATTTTATTTTCAAAATACCACTGAATAGGGGGTTGACTGGCATAAGGACTGTTTTTGTCCAGCCAGCATGTACATCAGAGATCCAATTCATTTTCGGGCTCAAAATCACTCACTGGTATTTCCAATAACACTTTCCCAGCCCAAATAATCTCATCTACTTCAAAACTTCCCAAATCATTGTCATCATCACCAGTATTTGCCAAAATGAAGTCAGCTGATGACAAACTGTGTAGGGGATCAGCCATTTTGAATTTTCCAAGTAACATCTGTTTAAACCAGCATCTGTAAACCTTTAGTGCAAAATGCATGGTAAAGCTGCTTGTTTCTTGGCTAATGTACCAATCAAATTTAGATTTACATTTACATCCATTCATGCCAATCTTAAGTACCCATATGTGTAATCAGTTGCCTAACTGAAAAATGGCATAAGCCACATTGAGTGCTATGGGACCTTTCCTGATGGCTCAATTTATGCTGCAACAAAGTTTCATGCAAGAACAAACTGCTATGAGCATGCGAATATATATAGAGAGACTCTCATGAGTGATTATTTCATATTAAACAAACTGAACAATTTGTATCTTCTGCAAGACCTTGTAAGCTAAACATGAATATGATTTAAGAAGTTTTCTAAATCTGATTTGAAATGAGCACCAATATACATTAGAGTTACACTGCTAGCCCTGAAATTTTGTTAAGCTTTTTCAAAAACACAGTATTAAAACCAGACAATGCAAATATTGGATGGTGACAGCACAAGTCCTATTCTGCAAGAAATCATGTTTTGTTGTACACAGAGTGATGGTACTGAATGAATCTGTACACCTCAAGCAGGTGACCATTATAGTGAGGTGACTGATTTGAAGGTCCTGGAAAAATGTAAATTTTAGATCTAAATTAACTTTGATTCCTTTTTTTAACCTACTATAATTTCTAACTTTATTTTGACCTAGTTTTCTGTTAGGAGAGTGTACAATGACTGACTGTAGTTTAAAACTTTTGAGGTGCTCCCTCACCGTTGCCAGGAAGTTCTGACTCTGTTGTGTTGTAGCCCAGAGAGAAATGTATTTATGTGGTGTTGGTATCTATAATGCCAACAAAAACCCTCTTACACATTCACAGGTGTGTGTTTTAATAGCTAATTGACTCTTAACCATTTCCCAAGCAAGATATTACTGACTGATTTCCTGAAGTTAGGTGTACTGTACTATTTGATGATGAAAATATACCAACTTCTGATTTTCAAATTTAAACATCACAACATAAATAGGAATTTGTTTTTTTTATAAATATAATTGGTGAAGAGCACTTTCTTTTTTTGTTTATTTTTAAATTTATTTATGTTCAAAGAGAAATAGAGGATAAACTTAAACTTAAAATTAGAACACACACACACACATATATATCCCTATTTAGCTCCCACTTTTCTCGATTCTGTCCCAAAGGAGAAGCCACTTCTCCCTAAAATTCAAGTCTAGATTGACCCCCGTATATAACAAAATTAATTAGTCCATTAGAGGTCTGTTACAGGTGTTACTACTTTCCTTTATGCATTTAGTATTTTGTGGTTAGAAAATTATTTTTCCTGTCCTTATAATGACATTGCTGTTTAAGGAAATCCCACTATTTAATTTCAAATCACACAAGCCATACGTTTTACCTTGTTTTGTCATGGACACAACTGTCGAAATTAAACATAGACATTAAATATATAAATTGAAGATTTATTATGCATATTCAGTCTAGTACATTATCATAAAATCAAAGCAAAAATTCAAATTGTACAAAACAAACCAAATATTAATACATCTAGCCTGACAAATCTTGCATACAAAAAAATTCCACTTCAAATGCATTTTGCTTGGGAAGCTATGACATAAACACGATCTTCACCACATTTGGAAAAAATCCAAACTATATTTCTCACCAGTATTGCTTCTGATTTACAACATAATAAAATTCATACTGGGAAATGAATTTCCAGTGCAATGAATTTTAATGCATGAAAAGGACTATTAAAGTAATACTATTATTTAATGACATGAATTTCTCATCCTTTACACAGACCTATATTACAAAAAAGCTAACTAATATCTAAGCTCTTACAGGAAAAGTTCATGGTTTATTAGTCTATTTAAAATGAAAGACTATACCTGAATTTTATTTAGTTGCAAAATTTGTTGTTAGTGGGACATGTCACAGAAGCATATCCAGCTCTCACACAGCAAAAAGGACATGTAGCAATTACAATTAATTATCAGTACATAATCTCTGAATATTCATGTACACAGTACATATAGAGACACAATATAATTTTGCATGATCAATATACTGTAATATTTTACCCTAGTCAATAAAAACTGTTTTCTGTGACTTTCATCAATATTTACATTATTGAGGCTACTAACCCATTAAAATGTACAGCTGGATTTCAACTGTTAAATGCTAACATCAAAATAGAATTTATTTCCTGGCTGAGTAAATTTTTAAATCTATAAGCATGTTAACCAAAAAACCTATAATTTAGGGATCAAGAACTTCCAGTTCAAAATAATATATATTCCAAACTTACTTGTTCAAATATCTCACAATGTTTTTCCAGTGTAAAATCCAGCTCATTCCTTAAGCCTTCATCTTAGGAGGTCACAGAAAGTAATTATTGAAATCCTAACATGCCATATTAAATAAAATGCATTGCTTGCTGTGTTCTATACAATAAAGAATATCACAATCACCTACATCCTATCACAGATTGCAAGAGGCAGCTGCTCCAGTACTGACTGACTACTAAACTGACACTAAACATGCCTGCACAAAGTAATCAATTATATCAGAAGATATCTCTTTTATCAATAGAGCAAACATTGTCCAAGTTTCAAAACTTAATCAGTAATATAACCAATTCAACTTAACATCATCCAGTCCTAAACTTCCCCTTTAAAGTCTAACTAGGCCCTTTCTAGCCTTGCAGTTTAGGAGTAAGTCCCAAATTTGATGCAAATAGAGAGAAATAAAAGATACCTAAAATTTTATCGTGATAATCATATGGACAACATTAAAAATATCATGTCACGTAAGTTTATTAAACCATTAGGCAGTGTCATAAATAGTCCGTTTCTGTGGCATGACTTTCTGAAAAGTGCATGTATAAAAAAAAATATCAACCAGTCAAGAGAGAGCCCCACTCTCAAACCACTCATCTACTTGCTGCTCCATTTTAATTTCCATATTTTATAAGTAAATCTGATCATGACAACTGCAATGTCCTATTATGTTTTTGATAATTTATTAAAGTTTTGTTTATATAAAAGTTGATTGGAACTTGAGAATTTCATTGCAAAAACTTCTTATTTTCTGATGCGGAAGTTCTCTAAGATTATGTAATGTCATATCCGCAATACTGCTCAACACAGCAATCGGAAAAATTCATCCATCTGGGTCACCTGACTTGCCATGATTTTCATCACTATGCAATAGAAAGCCAAACAATGGTCACATTTTGAGGTGTTAGATGGTGCTTTCAGTGTTGAAAAGGACAAATCAAATGAATAATGAAAAAAAGCATACCCAGTCACACCTTAATGTTAAACAAAAGTAAATGTATATCAGTTTGGAAGATGGTTGTCAGATATATTTCTTTGTATGTTAGTAAATGTACTAGAAAATAAGCTATCTCCTTTGAATACATTCTGCAATCACAATAACATTAGAGAATATCTAATAGGAACAGGGAATGCTGAGCATTCTGCCTTACCTCAGCTACCCTTTTATTTAAGAAAGATTGGATTCCTTATGTGAATGATAACTCACTCTCCAACCTAAAGAAACACAGCCAAAGGTCACATGATGTTATTGTTGAAGGTTTTTTTTTTTTTTTCAGCACATGATAAGATGCATGGTGGCCATTGTATCTGGGTGGAGGAAATCCCAGAAAAATCTTGGGAACAACCAAGACCAATGGAAGCTATTAGCTAGCTTTCTCAAATACCCATGTAAGCCAAGCCCGAGACTTGAATCTAGGTGAATAGAGGTGAGATGTCGGTGATCTGTAAAGGCGAGTGCCTTAGACCATTGGGCTGCTTGGGGCCCTCTATGGTTACATGAGAAATGACCGGGGCCCTCTATGGTTACATGAGCAATGACCACCTTATCAGGTTAGAAATATATAATTAAAATTTTATTACTGTCACAATTCACTGGCAAATCCAGTGAAGTTAAGCTGCTGTGCTGGTTTAATTGGGTTTGGTGGCTGTCTGGACTGCAGCCGCAGGACCCACCAGATTCAGGTCTTGTCTTCGCAGAGCTAAATCCCTGAGGAAAAAAAAACTGGAAAAGGTTGACTCTGCATGCCTGACAACAGCTTCCACAATGTCTTGGATCAAAATGTGATGTTCGAACATGATGACTGCAGAGATCCCTCTCATTTCTTGAGCTGAAATCCTCATAAGGTGACTCTGATATTTTGAGATGTCAGAGTATGACAAGCATATAACCCACTTATGTCACAAAGATTGGGCTTGGGAGGTGATAGCATGCTTTTCCTTCCTTCATGGGGAGAAAGAAGTATTCGTAGTTGCCATGACTTGTCTGTGTGCTCTTAAAATTGTCCGATTGGAAACAGAGATAGGGTCAACCGAAAATGCGATCACCCTGCATGCTAAAGCTAAAGCTGTCAGAAACAGGAGATAATAACAGTACCCATTAGGACGAGCAAGCTCTGCCAGATCATTGTGTCATACCAGTACAGATGGTTGATTTGCCAAATTATATTTGGGACAGCAACTGCAGGATGGTTGGTGATGGTATTGGGTGGACAGATGGATCTATCCCTAAGATCCCCATAACTGTAATTGGAAATAGCAGTAGCACAATAGGATGGACAGATCTCTCATTAAGGTCTCTGTAATTGCAGAAATATGAAGCTACTGGCCTGATGAGTTGGCTGAATCTTTCAGTAAGATCCCCCGATTGAGATCCATTTAAAACCCCTTGTGCCCAGACTTACAGGCCCAAAGGCCATGATCAGACATGCAGGGGGACTTACGCCAACTGGGCGGTCTAAAAATGGGGATACACTCCCTTATGGTAACATAATTACTTGTAGGAATTTTAAATTGCATCATCGCCCTCTTTCTTCACATTGGTCAAGTTTTGCAAAACTGCAGTTGATCAACTCTCAGACCATATGGCGCACAAACTGCATGGTACTGACGAACTATATTTGTAGACACAAGCCTCAAAACTTGTACATGTCTTCCTTGGCCTTGAACATGTTATATTTATTACACTTTGTCAACGGGTTTCACTGAAATTACTAAATAAAACACACACAAAAAATGTATAAATTAATGATATAGCATGCTAACAAGTCACTTAAACAACACCTGTTACTAACTGGGTGAGCGAGCAAAAGGCAAGAATAACATCATTTTCTCAGACTATGTCAATATTTGACCATATGGTACAACACATTAAGTCTGAGAAAATGAAAATCTTTACAAAATACATGCAAAGCGAAGAAAAAAAAATACTTACCATCTGTTTTGGAATGAATATCCTTCCAACGAAAACCATATGGATGGTTCAAATTTTGAAAACAAATTGGCTTGGATTTATGGGACGTGTCTTAAACAGTGTCACTTAATGGAAACGAAGCTTAAAAAAACTTGTGTAAAAATGAAGGTGCTGCTCCTCCCTCAAAAAGGAGAGTGCAACTTACTCCCTGCCCTCACAGAATGAAGTGGGTGTTGCTCCTCCCTAACTGGAGGGCACAACTTACTCTCAACCCATTTATTATCTCCTTTGGGAAGAGGCCCACTAACCCTATGAGTCTCCAACTAGACTTTGGCAATCTGTCTCCAAGACCCAATGGGAAACCTGGAAACATTTGAGGAATGCCACAAAGAATTTTCTTCCTTATTTCATAAGAATGTCCATGTTCAGCAAGGTCCCAGACCCATGCTAGAAAATAATTCTCAACAATAGTTAAGAACCTAAATGCAAAGTTATGAAAAAAGAGAGAGAGAGAGTAATTCAGACAGAACAAAATGCTTGATCAAGAGTACTTGCACACAATAAAACAATGCACATAAAAGAGAAGCTCAAATCGCAACATTAAGACATGAAGTGAAGGCAATTTCTCTTCAGTGTAAATTAAAGCAGCAGTAGTGTTTATGACCAGAAAAAGAATGTTGCACAGTGAGCAAGGGTAAGGTAGGTTGAGTTGGGCCAGAGGCATTCTTGTATTCTGGAACCTTCCTGTTCGCCCTATGGGAGGATGAAGTATTATCATATGGTTGGGGTATTTTCTGTTTAGAAAAGTAACATATTACTGATATTAAACGTATCGTGACATCAATATAAAATATGTACATATAACAATACATTTAAACAAGGAATGTTTAACTTTTGATCTATACTGCTGTATTTTGTAGTCAACAAAGTTGATGGGTTCTTTGATTTACAAACATTCTACATGCAAGTTCAGATAGTATGGACCAAAATAACTATAAGGAGTTCATGACATTTGTGATAACAGGTCTATATCAATACAGAATCGACAAATAACAATGAAACCAGATAAGCACCTCCACTGAATTTTGTTCAGCCTATTTAAAAGGTGTCATGACTACAACATCATAAGATCTGGACATACAGTAAAAACTGCTATGAGCGACCTCTGCTATGAGCTACCACCCGTCATTTCTGACCACAATCATAATGCACGGATCGATTTTATTATATAAACGCTCTGTTATGAGTGACCACCTGCTGAACGCAACCAGCGACCACGATGTCTTGGCAAAATATGCATTTCAACACTGCTATGAATGACCGCATCGCAAAAACAAGGATAAACTCCACTGACCTTTATTTAATCCCCGTAAGAACGACTGCTCATACCGTTCTAAATAAAAAAAAAAAAATTAAAAAAAATAGGCTGGCTACCAATGTCTGAATTTTTTAGCTATGCTTATAGCGTTTTATAGTTTCTGTTGTAAACCAGACTAAAGTATAAGTGTAGATTATTTCCTAGTCTGGTTCCCTGCTTTGTATGCTCCCCGTGTTGTTCTCCGTTATTCATATAGGGGTGAGGAACACAGGGAGAATACAAAGCAGGGAACCAGACTAATTATTCCCGCACTTAGCCTGCTTCCCAGCCTTTGTAGGACCCGACATCCCTATGAACGACCGCATCGCAAGAACAGATGGACACCACTGACCTATATGTAATCAATTGCTACAATGACTGCTTCATTAGTATCGATTGTTCTGATCAAAAACAAAAATAAAAGGAATATTTAAAAAAAAGGATTGTTGCTACTGGTTTTAGATGGTACATTCCGTAAACCAGGCTAATGTACATGTCACGAATTACCGTTGTAGTGCTAAAGTTAACATAGTGGTCGCGTATATTGTTTGCCTTGAGTTAATCCGTATTGTCAGGGGTGAGTAAGGTCATTGTCTATTAAACCAGCAAGAGAGAATCATTTGCGGGATTCGATTGATAGTGTTCAAGACTTGTGACGTTTGTTGTTTTTCACCCCGATGTTAAGTGATTACATCCCAATCACAAAGCTGTCGTCTATTCAAGTTGGTGCGACTGGGTTACACACTTTGCTTATAGAGTTAATCCCTGTATGTCATCTTTGAATGAAACCATTGACTTTTGTAAATGGTCCTGATTCTGGATGAGATAATTGTTTCTTTTTATTTCATTAATTGTTAGATATGCAATGCACATGTATAGATTTTTCATATTTTCCCACAGCCCAGTCAAAACTGTCTTTACGTTCGATATTACAACTGAGCACTGATAATTTTAACTCCTGGACCTTAATAACAATGGACAAACCTCCAACTAAAAAGAGACAAATTTTAAGGCTGAAGAAAATTATTGTAACTGAAAGAAGTGAAAAAAGAGCAGACCACTTGCAAAAAAGTGGTTTAAACATCGGTAAAACAAATTTAGGTTGTTATAAAGGAAAAGGAGTAATTCAGAAATAATTTCATATGTTAAAATATGTGATCTTCAAATGTAAATGTGATTTCATGTTTAATGACAGAAGTAAATCTTTATTGCTATATAATTTTGTTTTTAGATGAATGCATACAATATTTTAGCAAGAACTATTAATAAAGAATAGTATATATGTACAGTGATTGTGGTTATTTTTCTTGAAATTGTTCTGAAACTGAACCTTGGAAACTAGTCTTTTTGTACAAACCTGCTATGAGAGACCACATCTTGAGAGACCGCTTTTTATTGGCAGAAGGGGCTGTCTCTCATAACAGGTTTTACTGTAATGTTAACACTGTACAATCAAGGAATTTTCCTGAATGTTTCTTCACTGTCCTGAGGTGATTCATTTTCTTCTGGAACATGTGCAACAATATTCAGGTCATAGTCTCGTGATGGAGGCATGTCTAATGATGTGTCCCTGTGCCTGGTGATATTTCCTGCAAAGACAAACATTGATTCTAAGATTTGTCATATTTATTCACCACTATTCATTTAATAAAATTCATTTCCAATATAATAATTATTCTAATCCCACAGTCTATTAATTCTGGCAATTTCAGCTATAAAAAAATAAATTTGCTACTCATCCACAATAAAAACACCAAGGATAACTACTGGAAAGTATAAGTAACAAGGGGTGCACAAGGTCTTGCATAACTCCATAGCAAACAGTCACGATTGTAATAAAAGACCACAAACACACCTGCACACTTCCAGGTGTTGAATTTTTGTTAGCCTCAAAAGATGTGCGTTGTAATACCAAAAGGGGTCAGTGTGCCTGTTTCAGTCAGTGATCTAGACCACTGACTCCACCACCCAAAACCAACAGCCTTCGTCCTCACCCCAAATGCAAACCATCCACAATGTCTGTCATGTAGAACTAGTGTTATTGTGCAGAAACCTAATTTTTCTTCATTTACTCAGTGACCTTGACCTTTGACTCCAAAATCAAGAGGGTTCTTCCTCAAACTAAGTGGAAGCCATGCATAAAATTTGGTAACCATAGATGATGGAGAACTGAGGTTATTACACAGAAACCACGTTTCTTCCTTTTGTAATGACCTTGACCTCCTGGCCCTAAAATTAATAGCCTGCTTCAATACCCCAAGGAAGTACAAGCCATCCACAAAGTATGTTGAGGTATGTCATGTAGAACTAATGTTATTGTGCAAAGAAACATTAATCTTCTTTCAGTCACAGCGACCTTGACTTCAACCTTTCACCTTCTGACTCCAAAATCAAATGTATTTCTCCTTACACCACATGCATGTCATATACAAAGTATGATGGAGAACTTAACTGCTAAAGTGCAGAAACTAAATTTTTCCTTTCAGTCACAGTGACCAAGACCTTTTAAATTTTGAAACTGATAAGGTTCTTCCCACCCCAAAGTTCAAGCCATCTACAAAGTTTTTTAAATGTAGATGGCTACTGTACAGAAACCACACTGGAAACAGATGGATGGACAGTCAGAAAACATGACAGCATAGTATGTTCCACACAGTCATTTAAAAAGTTATTGATAATTCATTTGTGAACAATAAAAATATAATCTTTATCACAAATTTATCAGTTTATATTCCAACATGACATAAATAAATTAAAAAAGTATTGTTGCGTATATCAGTATTACATGTGTTAATTTTTATCATTTTAGACTGAAAGGGTCAAATTTAATTAACATTAAATACTAATATTTTCAATAGCAACTGTTGGAGGTGTGTACTCTAAGAGGTCAATCTTGTAAACATGTTCATAGTTTCAAAGAAAGGGAGATGTACTTTTATTGAAATAAACATGTTGATGATTTCAGTACAAGTCAAAGGGGATTCATCTGAATTACAAAGTGCTCAGACTTTTTGGATTTAGTAGCTGTATTCAATTACTGTGAATTCATTTCAGGACATTTTGGATTAAATCATTGTGACACATCAAGGCTGTTGGTACATCAGCACAATAGTGAAATTCATTTAAATTATCATTGAAACTCATTTAGATTAAAGACCTAATAATGTATCATTACCTTAAATATTTACAGCATGTTTTCTGTTTTACAATTTCGTGGTGTTTGTTTTATTTTTGTAATCATATCATTATATTATGTTTTTTAAGTGTTGTCAAATGTTGTAAAGCTCTTAGAGCTTCTAAAGATTAGGTGCTATACAAAGTCCTCATTATTATTATTATTCTAGACATGGGCTTGTGCTAGAACTTTTAGGACTAGTTAGGATTTCATTTACCACACTGTAAGATTTTAAAATCTTTTTTCTAAATTTTTCAATTGTTATTTTTGGGAAATAAATTATTTGTCAAATTTTACAAATTTTTCACTCTTTTTTGTTACTTAGTTTAAGACCATAGAGTCGTAACAGTGTATGTGATCAAACTGTGGTATCACACTAAAGAGTACAGAGGAATTCTATTGTACATGCAGCTAAGTAAAAAATAAGTTAGTTATCCAACCAAGGCATGCAAAATAATGTTAATTATATATTATAGTAAATATAAAGATAACTGACAAGTCATTGGAGTTTCTTTAATTGCACATCACTATACACAGTTCACTATATGGATTTGAAATGGCAGTATTTTTAAAAATCTTTTCATTAATGTGCAGGTTTGCTCTATTATATTTTATGAATGTAAAGACCTATATATAAATTCTGAAATATAACAATATTATATCCAAATTCATGGTTTTCAGTAATTACATGTTTACTGAAATTTACATTAACTGTACAAAAACTGTTACATTACCTTCATTTTCTGAGGAGGATGAGTTTGAATTAACCTGAAAAGAGAAGAAAAAAAAAATGAAAATATACTTTGGACAAAACCTCTGTTACGTATAATTAACTTGCATTGTTTGTTAGGTTTTTTAATATAAAAAAATGTCATTACATGCTATGGAAAATTGTATTTTGGACTTGATCTTGTCCAAAGTAAAATTCATTTTCTACTTGACATGAATTGATTTTTTAAAAAAATTCTGTAAACAACTAATACATGATATGAGTATGGGTTAACTATTAGGATTATTATTTTGGCCTGTGTCAAAGACATTGTGTTTACCACATTTTATATTCTAATTTTAACTAAAATTTTATTCTGTAAACATCAGGAACCTTTTAGAAGGTTAATTTCCATTAAGTAACAAATTTCTTTTTAGAAAATGCTAATTGTGACCTGAGGTCAAGTAGAGGACTCTATAATCTTGTTTTTCTAGAAATTATTCATTTGTGCTTGAAGATCTGAGCTGAATCAGTTGTATTATTGTTGTGTCCAGTAGCTCTGCGGGCTGGAATTTTATTCAAATTATTTATTCACTGAATGTAGAAGTGCTCATCAAAAATAACATTCTTGGAAATAGACTTTAATTTTATAGTGAAATTTCAAATAAGGATAAATTCTTGAATTGTATCATTGCTATCCAACATGACTGCTGGCACATTACCACTACATGAGCCACCACAGGCACACCAACACTTCCAGAATCAGATTTAATTTGGATTTCCATTAAGGTTTATTCAGAACTTTAATCATTTGGACATGTGTCTCTAATTCTAGGATTATTGGGGATTTAATTCTCAATACCATAAGTTCCTTGTTTTACATTTTGTCTTTGTGTTCTAGTGAAATGAATTATTTATTGAATTTTACAAAGCTTGTTGCTTCTCACTCTTTTCTCTGTTTTAAGACTCCAGGGTTGTAATACCTCAAATTATAATAAATTTAAAGACAAAAAGGAAAATATAAAACAGCTTTAAGAAACAAGCAAAAACCATAAAGTCTATTTTTGAAAGTCTATTTTTGAATTATCTACCAGATCTGTACATAATCAGTGCCCACAAACTAAAACTAATTAGTGAACTTGCAAATGGAGAATACAGATTTGGATTTTATTTTGCATTTGCACAAGTAAAATGGATGTATAGATGCAAGCATGCATGAAGTAATATTATTTACATCACCTTGTGTTACTCTTGCGGTGTAAATAGATACATGAAGCGTACTTATGGTTTTTTAAAAAAATGTTTTTATTAATACCAAAATAGAAAGTTTAACTGCAATCTCTTGAATGTGGTAATTTCTTCTTTTGTACCTGTAAAACTCAATTTATTCACTATTGCAGCAAAATTTTCATTTGAATCTTCCAAATTCCCTCAGAAATAATTACACTCTTGCCCTTACAGGTAGCCACAGTAGCTCATCTGGTAGAGCTCTGGACTTTAAAGCCAAGCGTCACAGGTTGAATACCTACTGTTACGACTCTATGGCCTTAAACTAAGTAACAGAAAAGAGTGAAAACCATCAAGTTTTGTAAAAATTCAACAAATTATTTATTTCCCTAGAATACAAAGTGAAAATTTAAAAAGAACTTAAAAGTACTGTGAATCAAATCCCAAACAGTCCTAAAACTTCTATCACAATTATTAAGATCCAAATGAATTCCAGTGGTATTCTAGATAAATTCCAATATTGAATGTGCTGTTGGGCCTGTAGTCTCAAATGTGCTAATGTGCCAATGACCTGGATTGTGGCAATGTGCAAAAAATCTTTTGATGTATCACAACAATATAATCCAAAATGTCCTTGTTTTAATTCATTATAATTCCCAATTAATGTTTTAGTCCAAAAACATTATTGAGCATTTTGTAATTCTAGTGAATCATAATTTGAATAAATAATTCCAACCAAATAAAAAATTAAACACAACAACAAAACTGATTCTGCTTCAAATGTTCTGGCTAGAATGAATAATTTTCAAATAAACAACATTATATAACAGGCTAAGACACAGTAATACATGTAGAGCCAGGATGTAGGTCAGTCTCCTCTCTAAAACATTCAAAGTTGTCAAATTTTGGAATTTCCAAATGCAAAACGTAATGTCCTAAGCTCAGATTCAAATAAACATGTTTATCATTAATAACGATCTGAATATTTAACCTATAATCTTAGAGAAATACTAGCTATGTCTTACATTTACAAAATGTCACTGGTCAGGTACACCAGTAACTTAATGTTTGACAAAGGTGAAGTATAAAATACAGATGTAAAACATATAATCATGAAAAAAAAAATGTGTTAAAAAGGCTGCTAAACCAGCAAATGAAGCACTCCTGTCCTTACATGGGTCTATTTTCAGTAAACTCAATGCAACAACCTTCTAAAACAACATGATCCCTTACATTATCAGAAATTTGATAAAGACATGCCATGTTTATTCTAGTAATGCATGTAACTTAGACCATGTTGCTAGTAGGCTCCAAAAAAGAAGAGAAATGCATCACTACTTTTTTAATTACAATTTAAGTTTTAAATTACAATTGTCATTTGAATCCACAAAAAGATTCATTTAAATTTAATTCATTCCAATCCATTTACATGTAAAGGTTTTGGTGAAAACAATCTAGTAAATTGGTCCTTCAACATCCACTTTGTTAAAAATAGTTATGAAGCATCATATATCCAGAGCTGTTATATTTACTAAACACTTTCCATTGTTACACTGTTGATAACACAGTATAACATCTGGGTACCTAAATCAAGAATCATACTCAAACCCAGTCCATTTAACTTCTATTTTCACAATAAAAAAAACTTACATTTGGAATCTGCTAAAGTGTATTTCAATATGATCATATATTCCCCTCTTTGAAGGCAAATGAGTTGTGATCTCCCTTGATGCAACAACTCAGTATTCCTGAAATAGCACTTCAGAGCTCACATTGGGTCCTGTAGAGTACCTTGAGATGAAGTGTCCATAGTAGATAGGAATTATTGATTACCCATGGTAGCCTATTCTTGGCAATGAAAGCAGGAGGTTTCATGAGTGAGACTCATCCATCTTGTTGGAACTGCACATACATGGGTCCACAAATACAAAATGTATTCACTGGTTTTGCCAGCCTGCTGTTTTTGTAGCCCGTTGGTGGCAAATCACAAAACTTCTAGAAGCCGTGTGAGTGTGGACATGAAGGCACGCATCTTGCAAGTCCATACTGATTGTGTAGTCTCTACAATAGATGGTAGTAGAACCTGCTGTTGCATCCAATCATGAACCCAAAAGCATAAAAAATTGATTAAATGTGCATAGGTGGACGACCAAGTCACAAGTGCTGCATAGTAGCAAAAGGAACTCTGGGCAAAACCTTTGGAGGTGCGCTCAACAAGATACAGAGTCCAAAACCACTTGTCAGGTCCATATGTCATGGTAAATCTTCCCCATTCAGCAACAAAAGATTGGTGCCTTCTCCCTACCGGGATTTGTGATAAGGGGGCATGAATGTATGTCATTTGAGATAGAGAGGGTCTTCTTGAATGCTGTCAAAAATGATCAACATCTCTTTGAGTCTTCCACTTAGTTCAGGAGAACTGTGGTTTTCGATGGTTGTAAATTCAGTTGACTACATCCCAGTTGCCTGTGCTCTAGGGACATCCCTGCAACCCTTTGTTGGCTACCTTGCAAATCCCTCCATTTTAGCTGAGACTGTGAGGGATGAAAGGAATGTATCCTTGGTGGCTTGTTGCAAATTCTTTCAACCAGATTATAAAAACATTAGATGGTTAAGGCTGCGAGTGTAGCTTGGTCTATAAAGGTCTTTTAAGAAAGGTGGAGGTAAAGAGCATTGCAACTCATTCCACCTAAGTTCATAACTGCTGCTATGGCCATGGCCATAGTATGTTGGGCCTAAGTGGGCCATTCTATAACAGGCTCCTGCGTATTTCCTGTGAGATTCAAGGTGGGAGAAGGTAAGCTCCATTCTGCTATTGAAGATCGCTATCAATATTAGCTGCAACACTGATCCCATGGTCACAATGTTACACAACAACTCACTGGTATGTAAAAGGAAAACGGGGAAGGAATTTGCAAGAAAAAAAGTGCTTGGAACTTGTAGCTGATGATATAAGGACTCCCTTGATGACATTGTGGAAGCAATGGAAAGTGGATTCCTCCTGAGACAATGATCACCTGATGTTGGAAATGTAGACCCAGCGGGTGATGTACAGGAAAGAGGTCAGAACTCTGATGGGAGTGGGTGGAAAACTTCTGTCAAGCCTGTAAGGTGGAATTTAACTCATCATAATAAGATCTAATAATGATGAGGGAACTTGAGGGCCAGTTTATGTTGGTTTGGGATTAAGGTAGTGAAGCTGATGTTTCTTGTGCTACCTGTGAACTAGTTGGAGCAGAATGTCAAAGATGGCGGCTCACTACACTTGCAGCACATTAGGAATAAATACCCTTCCTTATAAGGTGTTGCTAAGTAGAGGCTTCCTTTGGGTGGCAGAGGCTTGAGGGCAAGGAAAGAGCCATCTCTTAAGAACTAAGGCACCATCATATGTCAGAAGTGACTAGAGGTACTATGTTGGTTAGAGTGATCCATGAGAGTGCTTATATAAACTGGACATCATCCACTGGAAGTGGCTGTCTGCACACTGAGGTTTAAACTGATCCATGAGAGTGCCTGTATAGACTGCATCATCTGCATGAAGTGACTAGCAGCACTATGTGGGTTAGTCTGCTGTACAACTAGTTTAATTAAGTGAGTTCTTGGATACTGTAGCACTAAACTGGGCAAATGAACGCAGGAAGTGCCTAGCAGCACTATGTGAATGATGGAATTGGGTAAGTTTGTTTTCTGGTTGCCTATACTGTTTGATCGATTGTGGTTGTGGCCGATTGCAAGAGTTATATGGCCAAGTCTGGTCATGAAGTAGCATTGCCATCTTGGCTGGCATGATGTTGTCCAGTTCTTGAGGCTGAGACATGGTACAGGATATTGATCCACATAGCCACCGCTACTTATATTTAATTTGCATTTGTTAGTTGTTTTTTTCACCATCACCATGTGTTATGTTAATTGTAATTAGTAACTGACCTTGCCCAAAACCAAGTTCATTGTTTACTAGTCATTCTGTGAAGGTAAGTTAAATATCAGGATCAATTTTGACGGCATATACACTGAAGCGTAGCTTACAGTAACTACATCTACGCAATGGAAGCTGAATAATCAATTCAGGTAAAAACTTACCCATAGGAAGACTAACTGACTGCCTATACAGGTAAAGTCACTGAAGTGTCACTTACTTATCTGACAATGGCAGATGCTATACAGCAAAATTAATGAGTTTTCTATGTTACACACAAAAATGGCACATAAAAAAATGGAACTGAAGCATCATTATTGATACTTATTAAGAAGGTGCTATAATACCCATTATTAGACAATGTTACCTTTAGGAAAGGCCCAGTGACATTTTAGACAGGTAAAATCAGCAAAGCTAAGAAATTAGATGCTATGACAGGATAATATAGAAACTTAACTACATGTATCCTGACTCAGTGGAAATTATATAGCAATACTACATGAGTGTTCTATATCACGCACCAGACATGCAGGTATTTTAATAAAGTTAAAGCAATGTGTGGGGATGCCATCGCAACCCATGCAGCTATGTACCAAAGGCGCCTAAGTGTGTGTGAAGATGGTAAAGTGATAACATACTGAAAGTTAGGAAACTTTGTCGGTGAGAGAAACAACAGAAAAGCTGGAAATTTATCAATGGAGTCAACTTCCCTTCAAAGATGAAACTCCTCTAACTTGTTTTGAGGTTGAAAATTTCCAAACTACTTGTATGAATTTTGCAAGACCTCTCTGTCTGTAGAGAGTGTGCTACTCAGCACAAGTAGAAGTAGTAACTGACAAATTCAAAGAATTTGGCACCAATCCCTACATCAAGGGGAGATCACTCTGTCTCCTATGGTGGGCAGATAATTTTTAGCTACACCACTCCCTCGATAACTCGCGCCCGGATAACTTGCGAACCCGCTTATAACGCAGTGTCCTGCATGGCTCCCGATTTTTTTCCAAAGAAAATATATTTTAAAATGTGCTGAACGTGAAAAAAATGGCACTAAGTATTGGTAAATTGGCAAATTGAACCTTGATACATACCGTATTTTATGTAAATTTTCGTACACAAAAATATATATTAATCATTAATTTTTGTAAAAACAAAATCGGAATATGGTATTTTCGATCTTTTTTGCAAACGTAAATCTTCTTAGTGGAAATTTTATGTCTGATAATTTAATGAATTTTTCAAATAATACAAAATGATATGTACGAAAAATTATGATATATTTAAATAGTTATTATTTTGATTACTGGATTGTGTACGAAAAATTAAAGGGTACGAAAAAATACATGAAATACGGTAGCTCATTTTATCATCAGAAATGGTGATTATTGCCCGTAAAGATAGAATCCATATTGTGAAATTTGCAAGTTCTAATAAGATATCACATATTATGTTTGGGTTTTTTTTGAGAGAAATAGTTGTCAATACACTGTAAATAAACAGTCTGGTGAAACAGTGATCAACGAAAAATTCTGGTAAATACTAACAGGTGGCAACAGAGAATGAAATAAACACCAATTAAATGTCTTGCTATGTGAAATTCACGTTCCAATCCTTTAATTTCGCTTCAATGTAAACACTATAATCGCAACATATTCTCTTCTATGAAAACATGAAAAGAAACAATCGACCGTCACATCGAAACCCATGAGTACTTCTGTGAGAACCTAATTACATGCCGGCTTTTTATTTTGATCAACAACGTGGGGAAGTGTTTGTTGAATTAAAAAAATCAATTAAAAGAGACCTGTGTTGTTTTATCACTTTGAATATGTCTTTTGTATCAAATCAAGCAAGGGAAGTACAATTAAAAAAAATTCAAAGGCATGCCAATAGCAGCATAAGTTCTTGTGGTCATTACCGTTCTCAAAATTCATTTTATTTGACCAATCGAAAATGGTTTCACATTTTTATGTACTTAACATCATTAAAGTATATAATATCAGTAATGTATCCTAATCATTTGTAAATGTGATCATGGAGAGCAAAGGAAGTAAGCGAAAGGTGTACTCAGTGACTTAAAAGCTGTGCATCATAGATAGGGTTCATAATGGCAAAGCGAGATCAAACGTTTGCAATGAACTAAAAAATTGCTGAGTCAACATTTAGAGGTTGGCTTAAGGATAAGCAGAAACTTCAGGATTATTTACATCCTGTTGATTCAGATAATGGGATCAAACGAAAACGAGCATGGACTGCAAACGATACTGAATTAGATGATGCTGTGTACACATGGTTCACACAGTAACGTGAACAAGGTGTTCCCATCTCTGGAACAATTCTCAAGGCCCAAGCAGAAAAAAATGGCAAAAAGTATGGAGAATGAATCTCATTTTAGGGCAAGCTATGGATGGCTTTGGAGATTCCAGCGCCGACATAGAATTAAACAAAATTCATTGTTGGGAGAAATACGCTCAGCGAATCAGGAAGCTGCATGTAATTATCCATACCAGTTCAGAGAGATAACCATCCATGAACAATACACAGAGGTGGCAGAGAAATCTAAGAGTAACACAAAAAAAAAATGAACAGATGTTTTCAAAATGTGAAGTGATATTTGTCAAACATGTCACAAACTGCAAGTATTATCATGTTCTAATTTACGTTATTTTAAATTTGTAGACCCATTAAATTCATGTTGGTAATGGTTAACCCTTGTAAATTTTTTATTCTTTTTCATTTTACTTCTACCGCAATCAAATCTACCCATCGTTCGATTGACATTGTTTTTTTGAAATGAGTGTCGATCTTTTGTATAAAAAAGGTCTACTTTGGATCAAACAATAAAATTAGAATTTATCCAATTCAACACAAAAATTTGTGACATAGTACACAATGTGCAAAGTTGTACATGTGTTAAGCAAACGGAAACCATGTGGAATAATGTTTTGATGATCTCCTCAATATACTGTAAGTTATCCTGAAATTAATGTTACTCTGTGAGCAAAAAGGTAAACAAAGTACACCGCTATGAAGAGATATTTATTCACATTTAATCCTAGCACGATTATTAATTGAGTATTCAACACTAACATGCCAACCCAACCCACCCCCGTTTTGCCTCTATGTTGATCCCTTTGTTAGTTTTGTTGTTTGTTATAGGTCCCTCGATAACTCGCGCCCTCGCTTATAACGCGGTCGATGGTTTTGGACCCCGTTGTGCGCGAGTTATCGAGGGAGTGGTGTATTTAGCTAAAAGGTTTTAACCTGGGAGGGCTGGATTTGTGAGGTAGTAGTACTTTTTCTTGGGTATTATTATTGGGTAATATTTTTGAAGAATAAAATGTTATACATGTGTTTAGAACAGAAAATTGCTTTAATGGCTGGAAGATGTAACCAGATCTGACAATATGCCAACAAAATTTAATTTGTATATGTGTTAAGCATCCTTTTTTAGTGCAATCTTGCTAGCAAGCATCCCCTGATTGATGCACAAATGAACAGACAGACATATGGACAGATGGATGAGCAGGACCAAATCAAGATACCCTCACTGCAAGCACTGGGTACAGAAAAATCACACAGATGGTCAAATTTGGTACTCAAACTTGATGTCACAACTTCAACATGTATTCTCTTATGATACAACTGTCACCTACTAAGATTAAAGAGCTGAAGAAAATTCAACAAAGTAACATTAAATGATATTTAAATACATTAAATGGATACTTAAATATATTAAATGGATGCTTAAATGCATTAAATGGTGACTTTAAATACATTAAATGAAGACTTAAATTAAATACCTTAAATGGATACTTAAATTAAATACATTAAATGAACACTTAAATACATTAAATGAAGACTTAAATTAAATACATTAAATGGATACTTATTTTAAATGGATACTTAAATACATTAAATGAAGATTCAAATTAGGGCTTAAATTAAATACATTAAATGGATACTTAAATACATTAAATGGAAACTTAAATTAAATACATTAAATGGATACTTAAATACATTAAATGGATACTTAAATTAAATACATTAAGTGGATACTTAAATTAATTACATTAAATGGATATTTAAATTAAATATGTTTCTGTTGTTGTTGTTGTTATAGGGTTTAATGCCATTTTTCAGTACAAGATAGGCTATATATGGCGGCCAGTATAAATGGTGGATGAATAATCCGGGAAAACCCCCAGAAAAAACCACAACCCACGAGAAGCTCCTAGCAAGCTTTCTCACATACCCACACTAGCCTAACCTGAGACTCGAACTCATGCAGACAGAGGTGAGATGGCAATGATCTGTAACAGTGAGTGCTTTAGGCCACTCAGGGCTCCCATTAAATATGTTAAATGGATACTTAAATTAAATACATTAAATGGATATTTAAATTAAATATGCTAAATGGATACTTTAAATACAATAAACAGACACTTAAATTAAATACATTAAATGAATACTTAAATACATTAAATGAATACTTAAATTAAATACATTAAATGGATACTTAATGGGTCAGTTTGTTGTTTAAATGGCAGAATATATGCCAACTCAAATCTGCTTACATCATTTAGCAATATGCATCACTAAAAACAGTTCAATTTGGGTACAGTGATGATAAGTGGCACTTTGTGCTACCTTCCGGAATATAAAATTTAATTGTACTTACTGTATTTGAATTGCTTGCATTGTCAGGAAGATCACCATCATCATCATCATCATCATCATCTACCCGTCTAATGTTCATCATATTTCCATCACCAATTTGAACATTTTGTGAATTAATGGTGACATTAACTGTCAGTCCTGAAAAATGAATTTATGATAGTTTTATCACTTCATGCATAATGCAGTGTGTGTGTGTGTGTCTGCCTGTCTCTGTGTGTGACCATGAATTTAATACATAAACACAAGTTAGCCACATGTTCTCTAATGAACTTTGTATAAACGTATTGCACATTTATTTCTCTCTTGTAGTGAAGTTCACAAATTAGGACAAAATAATTGAATAAATGGCTACCACAAACTTTAAATATGACTCTAGATTTTAAATAAAAAGAGAGTTAAAAATAATACAAATTATTAAGCTTCTTTGTAGTTATTAGAAAGCATCCTAATTCCTGAACATAGAAAACTTACTAAATAGAACTTAAATCTGAAAAGTCTTATTAATATATATGTCATTTTGAAACAGACATGTATACAGCTTTTACTAGTCATTGCTACAAACAGGAAGTTTTAAAAAAAATTAACTCCAGTCTATATCTACATGTATTTCAATCAAAGTGAAAGGCAAGTAACTGTCTCATTGTATATAGTGTGTCTCTGTGTGTGTGTGTGATTTGAATTTTTAATGTAGCTTTAACAATTTTCCAGTCATATCACTATGATGCCTGTGGTGTGCAGTTTTTAGTGATGTCTAGCACTGGGGCATGGTGCCGCAGACATGTTTCATCATGTCTCACCCAGTCACATTATCCTGACACAAGGTCAACCAGTCCTAACACTAACCTCTTAATGCTGAGCACCAAGCGAGGCAGCTGCCAGTGCCATTTTTATAAGTCTTTGGTATGACTAAGCCGGGGCTCAAACCGACGACCTGCAACATATGAGGAAGACATTCTAACCACTTAGGCCAACGAAGCAGTTGTGTACATTATGTGAACATGTTTCCTTTAACTCCATCTTGGATTCTGTTTCTAAGGGGATGGCTCATTACTTTGAACAAAATATCAGTTTTATGTCATACTCGCTCACCTGCTTGACTATTGGGTTGAACTGCACTTGGAGTTGGATTGTTCCTTTGATCTGATGAATTGCCATTTTGTAATGGTTCCAATTCTGAAAAGAGTGTATAATAAGATAAATTTATAAATGCAGTGGTATACTGCAACTGATTTCATTAATGAACTAAAAAAAAGAGGAGACAACTCTTGTAAAATTTAAGAGTCATGCTCTGGGACGTTATGTTCATTAATATGTATTGGCTGCAATGATGTAAAAAGATTAGAATCAATGGTAATGTTTCCTTAGAAGAAAACATTAACATTATTTATAGAAAAATATCAATGGGCAATGCTTAATCATTTTTATATTATCTTTTCATGAACTTTTTGTACATCTACTACAGAGCATTTGAATAAGTCGGAACCCATAATGACAATATAACTGTATGGAATAACTATGACACCTTATTTCCAATGTCCAACATACTCAGCTAGCAATCATTCATTGACTATCTAGCAAAGTGGACTTTTGGAAACCCCTAATACGTATATATCCTCTTCTTGCACTACCTGAAGTACATGCTTGGCTGCAGAGCTCATTAGCAAAATCATTGGTAACACATGACTGCCACAGTATTCACCTGCACCATGTTTAACAGTGCTCTCATTATAACTGAAATAGTTGTAAATTGACCATTTTTCTTCTTTCAGTCACACCAATCTTGACAATTGACCTTTTGACAGCAAAATAAGTATGCTTCTTCTTTAACCTGAGGGTAATTTATTCACAGAGGCTGGTTGAGGTCTGATGTAAAGTAATGTCATTGTAGAAAAATGTATTTTCTTCTTGAATAAGTGACCTTGACCACTATCACTATGACTCCAAAATCAACCGACTTATTCTTTACCACAAGTGTACACAATTCACAAAGTTTGGCCTTGATATAGAACTAATGTTATTATCAGAAGGGATTTTTATTCTTATAATGTGACCTTGATCTTTGACCTTTTGACTCCAAAATCAATAGGTTTCCTCATTAACATAAACACAAGCAGTCTCCAGTCTGGTAAGCATGAGTTTATTAAGAACTTCTTTATCATGTTGAAACAATTCTTTTTAATTTGTCATAGTGACCTTGACCTTTAAAATTAAAAATATGACAGGTATCTTTCTTAGTGCAAGTGCAAATTTTTCAAACCATTTGGTAACTGTTGTGTGCTTAACTGATGTAATTGGTAACTGTTGTGCACCTAACTGATGTAATTGGTAACTGTTGTGCACCTAACTGATGTAACTGTGCTAAGGGGAATTAGCCACAAGCAAGAGGGTTTTTCTTTTCCACATTTATTGTAACCCTAATAAATACAGTTCTACATACTGACTCTCTGTCCACTATGTTTGACCTGACTTATCAACAATCCTAGCAGACTTCAGAAAGAGCATTCTCTGAAGACCTTTTCTACAGCAAAACTTACGGTCTGATTGTATTAGTTGCAGACCCTTTATCTGACCCAGGTCAACATACCAACATGTTCAAAATCTAAATTATATAATCCAAATTACAGCCATATATCTACTCTCCACATACATTCTTTAGCAACTGAAACTGTATGTTAGAATTTCAAAAAATGTTATATTAAGTAGAAATTACTGGTAAAATTTACCCTTATGAGTTAATTAATTCCAAATTAAACTATAAATACCTAGCTCTATTTTAAGCACTTTATACCTATAAAAGAGATTCAAATTTCCCAACAACTGGTCAATAATTTAAACGTTTGAGTGTTAAAGGAAACATTGCTATCATTAGTTTATAACAGCTTTATAAACACGTAATCCCACTGTTATAATGACTCCTTTGTTTCAATTTCTCATTCTGGACTGTAGCCTAACACCATTGCCCCTAACTGCTGCCAATAATACCATATTTAACCAGAATCGCAGTCCCTAAATTTAACCATAAATAGTGATATACTCCTCTGTCATAGATATATGATTATTAAATTTAGGAACAGAGTTTAGAAAATTTATATACAAATGTATCTACTCTTCTAAAACTTATGTAAGTACCATAGCACCTGAAATAATTATATTTAGCCCTATAATAAAACCATAAATGGTGTATAACTTGAGTTATTGTGTGGAAACCATTCTTCTTCATTCAGCCAAAATGACCGCCACTGCTGAGCTTCTGACCCCGCAAATCAAAAAGAGTTATTCCTTACCCCAAGTGGAAGTTATCCACACAGTTTGGTAACTGTAGATGGTACATAACTCAACTTACAAATCAAACTGGTGACAGACAGACACAAAACATTGTAGCACAACATGTTGAGCTTTATAAAATATAAATTTAAAACTGCAAAAATCCACATTATTATTAGAAAAAATACAGAGCTATAATAATTATAATAATTATGCTGATGGAGGGTGTGGTGAAAGTAATACATGCAAAAATATGAATAGGTGTAGCAAACAAATCTCATTGCTCCCACTGCACTTTAGAAACTTTGGTTTAAACAATACATGGTATGGTAAAAATCCAAACAAGTAAACATTACAATACTTGGCCACTATCTAAGCTTATGAAAGCAAACAATAAGGCATGAATAATACAAAATATGAATGCAATATTTATCCTATGCAAATGTAACCTTAATAATGATAATACTAACTGTGACACATGATTTACTGCCATCCAAAGAGATTAGTAATGGTGAAGAACTAAAGTTGCTGTAAGGAAAACATTGTCCTTCAATCAATCACACTGATCTTGACATTTGACCTTCTGGCCTTGAAACTGACGGGATCTTCATCAGAACAAATGCAAACCATTAACAAGGTATGGTAACTGTAGATGATCGTGATCTTGAGTTATTGTGCATAAAGCATTTTATTCTTTCTGTTATAACAACTGATCTTGACCTTTGACCTTTTATAACCAAATTTGATAGGATTCTTCCTTGGAAAAAGTGCAAGCCAGCCACAAAGATTGGTAACTGTAAATAGTGGAAAACACAAGCTATTGTGCAGAAGCCATTTTCTTACTGCAATCACACTGATCTTTTTCTAATCTTTGACACTAAAATCAATAGCAGCCTAACTCCAAGTGTAAGCCTTCTACAAAGTTTGGTAACTGTAGATGCAGAGATGCTCTCATGATTTTATCATAAGGGGGAGTAGAAAAAAGGGGGGTGGGGGGAATGGACATAGTTCAATATTTACCTAACACTTAAAATATCTCTCTTTCTTCCTGCTTTACTTGTTAAGGCTCTATCAAAGTAAAAATCTTCAAACAATGTCCCCTCTAGCTGTATAAGCCATTTTTGTGGTGGTACATCTAACTCGGCATATGACATTGCTGTTGAAATAATGTCCTCCAATCTGCAGAAACTCCACTACTTTCTTCATTCTTCTGTTCACTTTCCACATTCCCACCACTACTGACTTGATGTTGAAAATAATCAGTAATTTACATACCGCCATGGCTAATTTCACTTTCTGGAAATGGACCAAAGTTCACCCATGCACATATGAAAGGAAAGGGTATCAATTGCATAACCTCTCTAGGACAGATGAAAGGAAAGGGTATCAATTGCATAACCCCTCTAAGACAGATGAAAGGAAAGGGTATCAATTGCATAACCCCTCTAGGACAGATGAAAGGAAAGGGTATCAATTGCATAACCCCTCTAGGACAGATGTGTTGCAATTAAAGGGTATCAATTGCATAACCCCTCTAGGACAGATGAAAGGAAAGGGTATCAATTGCATAACCCCTCTAGGATAGATGAAAGGAAAGGGTATCAATTGCATAAACCCTCTAGGACAGATGAAAGGAAAGGGTATCAATTACATAACCCCTCTAGGACAGATGAAAGGAAAGGGTATCAATTGCATAACCCCTCTAGGACAGATGAAAGGAAAGGGTATCAATTGCATAACCCTTCTAGGACAGATGAAAGGAAAGGGTATCAATTGCATAACCCCTCTAGGACAGATGTGTTGCAATTAAAGGGTATCAACTGCATAACCCCTCTAGGACAGATGAAAGGAAAGGGTATCAATTGCATAACCCCTCTAGGATAGATGAAAGGAAAGGGTATCAATTGCATAACCCCTCTAGGACAGATGAAAGGAAAGGGTATCAATTGCATAACCCCTCTAGGACAGATGAAAGGAAACGGTATCAATTGCATAACCCCTCTAGGACAGGTGAAAGGAAAGGGTATCAATTGCATAACCCCTCTAGGACAGGTGAAAGGAAAGGGTATCAATTGCATAACCCCTCTAGAACAGATGAAAGGAAAGGGTATCAATTGCATAACCCCTCTAGGACAGATGTGTTTCAATTAAAGGTGTCAACAAGTATCCGAGTACTCACCTGTTCACAATTACCCAGGTAATAAAATTAGCTATAGGGTACCCATTCAGTTCATGTTTTAAAAAAACGCAAAACATGTTTTCGAGTTCAGATCAAAGATTATATCTTGCTAAGTCAGGAGCAAGTGAGACACAAAATAAATAGTACAGTTTGAGGTTCGTGTCCTGTGCCACTGATCCATCGTAGACCTCTGTCTACTGATGTTTATATTGTCGACGCGTGTGACCATTGGCTATGTACTCGAACAGTTTCCTTATTTTTTATTTATAGAAACTGTACATGACATGTTTCGAAGAAAACAGATGGGTTTCTTGAATCTGAAACCTTTTGTCACAGATTAATTATAGTTTGATACACACTTATGTAGCGGACTAGTCTATATTGAAGAAACATGGCGCCAAATACTATCAAGTGAAATGGGCTTTATTGATGTGACTTGTGTATGTTTATGACTGAAAAATGTTAGAGAAGGATTTTGTTAAATTGAAGAACATGTTGCATCATGAAAAGGACAAATCAATAGCACTTTACAAATTTTGAAAGAGGAATTCTACAGTAATATAATACAGCATTCAGAATGTGGACTTGACTTTACGACCTTTGAGCGAAAGTTAAAGATGTGATGTAGAATAATTAAATTGAATGTCGTGTATAAATAATTTATCATTTTGTTTTGCGTCTGTATTCTCACACTAATCCACATGGATATGGCTGATTTGTGACAAGAATTTTAAGTAACTGTAGATCCAAGTAAGTAGCAGAAATAAATGTACATTTTTCATACGGTTTTCTGTAATTATGGCATGTAATATATAGATTACTCTTTTATGCTCAGATTGTGCTTTTTTGCCATTTATATTAGTAATAATTATGCTTATACCTCTCTGGGGGTTGGCATGTATAAACATACAACAAAGCAGTTCAGGTTCACATTTAATATAATTTCCGTTTGATCGGTACCCGGGTAACTGATCATTAGGATTGTCAGGTACCCGGTTGACTTTTTCTAAAATTTTGACATCTCTAGTTTCAATTATAAATAATTAATGTGATTTCCAAGTATCCATTTGTATTAATGTACATCTGCAGATTTTGGAATGGAAGAGGTATGGTGATAAAAAACATATCCTTAATTTATTTTTCGATTCTTATTTGTTCAATTTATCGTAACAGAAATAAAATTTGTATATTGTCATGCAGACTTTGAACTAATTTGGAGGAGTTCTTGTGCATCACCACTTTCCAAGTGTGCAAATTTGTAAAAACTTTTCAGGAATTGCATGACTGCACACCCCTGAGAGCATCTCTGTAGATGATGGGTAACTAAAGCTATTGTGTGTAAAGCAATTTCCAGCCTTCAGTCACAGCAATGTTGACCTTTGACCTTCTGGCCTCGAAACTGATGGGTTCATTCAAGTCATCCACAAAATTTACTAATTGTACACAATGAAGAGTTGTTGTACAGAAACCATTTTTCTTCCTTCAGTCCCAGCGAAATTTACTTTTGACTCCAAAATCGATAGATGTCTTTCTAACCTTAAGTGCAAGTAATCAACAGTTTGGTAACTGTTGATGGAGAACTCAAGTTAAAGTGAGGAAACCATGTTCGGTGAATCTAATCTTAGAGATCTTTACTCCAAAATGGATAGGGTCCTTCTTTATCCCAAGTGCAAGCCATCTACAACGTTTGCTAATTAAGATGGTGAAAGATGAATTATCATGTAGAAATGAAATTGATAACAAATACAGGGACAGACAACCCATAACATAATATGCTATGCCTTATGCTGGGCAAAAGTAATCAAAATGGTAGCAAAGCCAACTGCAGTCCAAATATTGCTATAAAATACTTGATTCAAACATTTGGCAAAATATACAAATAAAAGTGGTCTCTGCTACTCTGAAATTTTATTGGAGTACAGTGTAGGATTAAAAAGTAGTTGCATGATATGGACTGGCTTTTATTGTGGCATTATCTAATCAGGAGATAACTGACTAATGGAGGCCAATGCCAATATCTGTTTTACCTGCTCTGCTAATGCCTTGGCGCCAAAACATTTACAACAATTACTTTAACATCACATTAAACGTACTATTTATATTAAAAAACGTGACAATTTCCCCTCAAAGTTCAAATATGTGAGTTAAAACTCAAGTATATCTATATATCTATATATATATATATATATATATATATACATACACATATACTGCAATATATTTTTGCTTTCAAACTTTTCAGATTTTCTTTTTTACAACTTAAGGTAGTAGAAGTATACTTATAAAAAGATGACATCTTTATGATAGGTTTTGTTACAACAAAATTGTTAAAAAGGATTTATAATCTTAAAGTTGTAAACTGAACATAATTAAATTGAGAACCTTATTAGGAAATCTAATATTTATCTCTGCTTAGTTTAACTTAAGTGGTTCATTTTTGATGATACTGTGAACCACTCTCTCATGTGCATGCATGGGTTTCGGATTTATGCTTTGATAAAAAAAAATATCACTATGCAAAAAGGCGGTGGCATTTCATGAATTTAGTAACTAGAGTAACAAATAATACGGGTCATGCAGGTGATCAGAACCGACTATTTCAGTCATGAAAGTCTTTTTTTAGAATCTGATTACATATATCTTTAAATTTCAATTATTCACTTTCTTTGGATCCTCATACATCCATATTCCATTGGAAAGTCATTATTTACATGCCCCATGAATACATACAGCAAAATCATAGTTAAATTATGTGGACATTTTTTGGATAATGTCAACCTAAAGGTGTGATCCAGTGTACAAACTAGACTGAATGTCATGCACTGTGATGTCACAATGAAAGCAACACATATTGAAAATAAATATTTTCAACCCTGTTATTTGTTATGATAGACCCAACATCCAACTTTTCTTGACCCAGTTTAGTAACTGGCTACCAATGTAAAAGTCAGTAGTGATCAATAATTTTCATCTTAAGTTTCTTGTCCATTTTAAGGTGCAGAACATTCAACAATCAGGGCTGAATAGACTTTGTTTAAACTATTTTGGTGCTAAATTTTAGAAAAACATTTAATATTTAATTTAATTTGAGTAAATGCACCTATATGACCACATTCACCTACACTTTAAATCAAATCAGTTCAATTTCAAAATTAAGAGACTCACCAGATTCAGTTTATACATGAAATTATTAAAATATTCTGACCTGCATTTTGTTATCAATATTACACAATTTTACTTTTTATTCACATTCTTAATTCAAAACAAAGCTTAATTTCAAGCATAGTGACAAGTTAATTTTCTTCTGCTATTCAAAAGTTGGTGACATTAAATATACATCTTCAAAGTTGTGAAAATTGTTGATGTAATAAAATATTGTAATAATTGTAATAATGTATCATCTAGAGCAAGCTCAGAATCCTGTGCAAAATCTCGTAAAGAGGGCCATATTGCAATTAACTCCCTAGGAGTCCATTATCTCATCTTGTTCCACTTTTACCATGCAAACTATGGCCACATTTTCAACTTATTTCAAGGTGAATGATATCTGGATGTAAATAATTTCAGTTTACTTGTACCTTTAGTTGTGACACTTGTAGATAACTGAAAATTTAAATGGACATGATGAACATTACATGAACTCAAAGACCTTGGTTAAAAGAACTAGATGAAGGATTCTAACACAGAATCATGCCATATTGTGAATAACAGTTTAAATACCTTGAGGATTGCCATTTTTGGATGAATTCCTTGCTCTGAAACAATACACAACTGAAAAGAAAAAATATAACAAAATAATTACACAAGATATGTGTAGTCATGAAAGAAAGAACAATAATTTAATTGTTTTTTTTACTGAAATATTTCCCCCATTCTAGTAGCATAGAGAGCACTGACCTCAACTTCCATGGAGTTTCCAGAGAGAACAGGCTTCCATGAAGTTTACAGAGAGAAAGGGTTTCCATGGAGCTGACAGAGAGAAAGGGCCTCCATGGAGCTTACCGAGAGAAAGGGCTTCCATAGAGCGTACAGAGAGAACAGGCTTCCATGGAGTTTACAGAGAGAAAGGGCTTCCATGGAGCTTCTGTGAAAAAGGCATTTAATACTTTTATCAAAATATACAATTTTCATCTTTCATCTAGACCAGGTTTCTCCAAGCTATGGCTCACAGACCAGATACGGCCCACAGCTTTGATCTGCGTGTCCCCCAACCATACTGCCTCATAAAAAAAAAGATTTAAAAAAATTAAATGGCGAATCTTTGTGGATTATTTTAATGCATGTTACATGTCTCCACTACTGCACTCTGACTGATCCTCAATGATCTTGCCACTACCTGCACAGGTTGTTTGAACCAGGGATCAACATCAGTCTGGTTGGTCAAAGTAGTTTATTTAAATGTATGTAGTTTTAGTTACTTTTGTGTAATCCTTTAAAAATGTAGTAAAAACAACAACTCTCTCTGCAAGTTTCTTGAAGAAATCAGCTAGTGGTGCTTTGGCCTTTGAGAGAAGCAAGAGGAGCAGACTCTACAACCTGAGGGGCAAATCCTTAATCAAAACTTGTGCTATTGTAAACATTTAACTGTGGTCACTGTCTAAAGTGATACACATTGACTAAGATATCTTCTCAGTACAACATCACAAGGAACAATTCTACTGTATCAAGCAAATTCCAGGAAGTGATATCTTAAATTTATTTTGGCATAAAGCTGTTGATAAAGTTTTGTTAAAATGCAATAGTAATTAAGGAAGTTATTGTGTGGAAATGAAGCTGCATGGGAATGACAATCAAATGCAGCCAAGGTCTCATGAAAAACAAGCTGCAGAAGAAATTAGATTGAAATCAAATAAATTAAAAAATTAAGTTATTGTACTTATAAAAATTGGGTGGGTTTGACAATCAGAAGCTGCTAAACAGTGATAATGAAAAGTTAACTCTGCCAAGATCTCATACAATTGAAGCAGTGTACCACATTTGGATGTAATCCAATAATAAAGTGATTTATTGTGAAGAAACATGGGAAGGTTTGACAATCAAGGACTACAACTCTACCAAATGACATACACCTGTAGAAAGCTGATGTGAACTCAGCCAAGGTCTCTTCAATATCACACGCCAAATTTGGATGAAATTTATTAATAATTACTGCAGTTATTGTGCTAAAAGAAATGTGGGTTTCGTTGGACTCTCAAGAGCTATAACAACTAAACGATGATGCAGAACACTCACATTCCAACTCAGCTGTCTCAACATTATCAAGCTAAAAATAATTGTTGTGCAGAATGAAAGTGGCTGGGCCTGACAATCTAGGCTATAATCCTGATAAATAATGACAAAGAATACTGACCATGAACTCAGGCATGGTCTCATCAAGGTCTAGCTGCATACCAGATCTGGTTGAAATGCAATATTAAAGTAATTATTGTGCTGAAATGAAAATGGGACTGACTGACTTAAGGAATAGCTAGACAGATGGAAGATGGAAGCAGCATGCACAATTGCCGCTGGCCTGCTGGTCCAAAGCCAGCCTATTTCATGGCAGACTAGGGCAAATTATGAGTAGCCAATCCATCTGGCCAGTTGGATTTTTAGGCACATAAGAGTAAATTGAATCTACTAATCAAATACTATTATGATAGTTAAATTAAAAAGAAAAAAAAAGTGAAAAATAAATAAGTGAATTGTTTCTGATGAATCTGGGTATGAAAAAATATTTAACTTGCATATAATCTGCATTCACTAGATGCTTGTAATTCCAAATAAAGACTCTTCTGTGTCTATGCAATGTCTGATGATACATGTTACTTCCAATTCCTAATGTCAACATGTGGAGGTACCTGGATGCCTAGAAATAGAGGCTAAACAAGAACTCAATACAGCCAAGGAGAAAAGAACTATTCAAAAAGGAATAGGACAATACCAAATGAAAGCAACAGTTGGGTTACAGATTTCGCATGGAATACTAAAACCGGATGCATGCTCAGACCACGACAATGCTTGTTCAGCTTAGCATTGCCAATCATATCTGAGGTTATAGCTGAGTGAATTTTTATGCGAGCCTCTCAAAGTTACTGAATTTGTTTCACACAAATGATTTCAACAGCATTTGCATCATTATACAAAATAAAACCACATGTTCGATATATCCCAAAAAAGAGTGGTTTGTGTACATGTAATCAGTCATGTTGGCCCTGGAGGTACAGTACATGCATCGTATTTTAAAGATCGCCCACTCAATCTAGTAAATTAAGGGAATCTAGGGAATTAAGTGCCCACTATGAGCAGTGGAAGTGGAAGTCAACTCAGTCTGGTGGATATTCCACCCATTATAGTGGAAATCCATTCAATCTAGTGGAAGTCCGTCACAGATTTTATGGCACCTCTCGCTGATTCTATTGTATCCTGTCTGCAAGTCAACACACTAAACAAATAGATGGGAGAAACCCTGATAGCATAAACCCGACCATGGCGGATGTCAATTTCATACCTTTACCTGTACAAACTCTACAGTGGCAACATTTCTTATTATATTTATCAGTGACCTAGCCAGAAATTGATAAAGACGAATGCGCATAATGTAGATAAAATGACCCGGCTGTACATTTTCCGAGGTTATGCTTGGAATTTTGACCTAAAACATTGGACGTCTGAGGTTTTTCCATGTTTTTCCTAGGAAAACCTAGGAAACCTCGGACAATGCTGATATTTTGTCCAAGGTTTTATAAGCAAACCTCGGACATTATCTCGTATATTTAAAAAAAAATAGGAAATACCTTGGACAAAGCCTTGGACATGAGAACTTCATTTATTTTTGTCTCGGAAAAACCTCGGAAATAAGAACTTAGTCATCTTTAGCTTGGACATAGCTCGGAAATGTGGACTTAGAAAATTTTTAGCTAGGAAATGGACTTGGTCTGTTTTAATTGTGCACTTAGAGATTTCTATATATTTATTCAGAAAGTATTTTTACAGTTTATTAAAATGAATAATGTTTGTCATTACCAAAACAACTAACAAATAAGGGATTTGAATTAAAAAATTGACTTAATTAACGTTGATTGATTAATATGGGTTTTACAGTGTACCATCTCAGTTCAGTCAACATGGTGCCAAACAGGATCACACATTTTGGTTTCACATCTTATTTACATGGAGATAAAAATATGAGATAAAGAACCAAAACCTATATTCATGCTGGAGTCCCCCTGTTAGAAAAATTCTTAGCATTCATACACTTTTAATCACTTCGTACAATCATGTTAGTGTAACACAGTGGTCCCAATTCTAATACCCTGTAACCACACAGGACAACTGTAAAAAATATATTTTCTACCAGTTGAATCTAAAGTAAAATCTTCAATGCTTAAAGGGTCACATGACATGTTTCTTAAAATTTGTGTTTGTGTGTTAGTTAAAGGAATAATAATTTAAAGTACCAGTTTAGAAGGATAATAAACTATTACAGTATTAGTGTAAAATGTTTTCTGAAAAATTGCATGGCACTGTTTATTTGTCAAATTAGTTACAAGAATAATAATTATAAATATACAACTGGGTCTGAAAAAAATTGCATGGATGATTGGCATGGCACTATTTTTAATTATCATTTTTCACATGACAACAGACAATAAGCACAGTTACGCTGAAGTTTAATCCCTTTCAAAATGATTTGGGAAAAATGCTGCAAACACCTGATTCTGTTTTCTGACAACAAAAGCACATATAATCCATTTGGGGATTTTAAAAATATTAAACTTTACAAAGAAAGTTGGCTGTTGATGTTTAAATAAATTGAAAAATGACCTCCAAAGTTATTGATGACATAAATTTGAACAATGTTTTCACTCTGAGTTTAAACCAGTGTAAGATTTTTTATTTGCAATTACTTCATATACAATTCAAGTATTCATGAAATATAGACAAACAAGGTACTGTAAAGGATATTTCCAGAGTAAAAAGGCAACATTTGTAATCCTCATTTAAGCTTTGCAAAGCCACATCTATCCATTCAGTGATCAAGTAAACGTGTCAATAGTTAACTTGCTTGTCAATAGCTAAATCATGAGTGGTAAGGGATCAACTAAAAAACACAAGCTTGTGTTAATGTACTTGTAGTTGATAAAGATTTTAATTTATTTCTAACACCTGAAGATGAACTATTCCCTCTACATTTCCTTTGGACACAAATAGTTTTCCAACTGCAAATACATGGCAAGTTTATCTGTGGAGGAGGTATCTTGGAACTTCAACAGGTACTTCTCCAATGGATTTCTTTTCTTCAAATGCAATTGTGATGTGATGTGATGTGATTATGATTTTTAACGTAGCTTTAACAATTTTTCAGTCATATCGCTACGATGTCTGCAGTGTGGCAGTTTATAGTGATGTCTAGCACTGCATGATGTCCCACCCAGTCACATTATCCTGACACCAGGCCGACCAGTCCTAACACTAACCTCTTAATGCTGAGCGCCAAGCAAGGCAGCTGTTAGTACCATTTTTGTAAGTCTTTGGTATGACTTGACCGGGGATCGAACCCACGACCTCCCACATCCGAGGCGGACGCTCTAACCACTAGGCCACCGGAGCGGTCAAATGCAATTGTAAATGAATTCTGCTTCTTGACATTGCTTGTCTTAAAAAGACTGATTATGTCTGTGCTTTGTTAAAGCCTACTTTGTTTATATGTTTATGAGACCATCCCCACCACACCCCATGTGTAATTCCTATTGCACTGGTTTTAAACGAAGGGTACGTAGATAGTTTTTTTTTCTGGATGGGTGGGGCGTTTAACAATTATATATATATATATATATATATATATATATATATATATATATATAAAAATGCAATAAACTGACAACGAACAGTGCAAAACTAGTATCTAACTAGCCTGAGCACTTTTGACTCTTAATGAGTCTTTTTCAAAGGCATATACAAAACATAGACAAGACAAACAAATAAAACAGAAAAACCGTAGTGTTTGCAAAACTTGACATGGCTGTTTCTACAGGAATTAAACCTCCAAATCTATTATGTTTCAACTAGTTTATATCATCTTGTTGCGGATACTGGAAATTATTTATATTAACCTAGAAATCGATGAGCCATAACAATATCTGGTACTATGTGTACATTTATGTAAGTGCAAATTACATCCCGGATATTTCATTGTTATAGTAGTAATTGTAGGCTATTAAGCAAATTTGGAAAATTTTTCAAAAGTAAAATGTGTTGGCTGCAAAAGATAGTTTTATTTGCGCATGGCTGTCTTTTTCTAGTCTTCTTGGTTTAAACCGCTTGGTTTCAATGTTCTAAGGCGGCGTATCCAGTAAGATTCCTTTTCTTTCCTGGTTTCGGAACTCCAGTTGGGGTTGTTAGCAATTGCAATAAGTGTTATATTACTGAAAGTGTGGCCAGGGGAGGAGAAGTGTTCTGCAACCGCGCTTCTGTACAGCTTCTTTGTCATCCAATCAGATCTATGAAGGTTGATCCTTCTGTGTAGCTTTTCAGTTTCTCCGACATACGGAAGGCTACAGATCTTACATGTGATGAGATAAATTACATTCTCTGTTATGCACGTTTTGTTTGGACCATGTATGTTTAGTTTTTCTCTAGTCACTCTGCTAGAAAATGTCCTGGTCTCTATCATATGTTGACAGGTTTTGCATCTTTTATCGCCACAGGAGCCAGATTGACTATGGTAGTCTTTACTAGTGATTGGCATTAGTTTTGCCCTGACTAGGATGTCCTTGAGATTTTTTGGTCTCTGGTAAGCTACTACAGGTTTGTTCGGATGGATTACCTTTAGTGCGTCCGACGATTCCATGATGGGCCAGTGTTTTGCGATGATTTTACCTACTTTGGGGTTGTCTGGATGGTAGGTCAGGATAAATGGTATCCTATCAGCCTTTTCCTTCTTTCCATATTTTAGTAGGTCATCGCGGTTTGTTTGTTTAGCCCTTTGGGTTGCCTCCGCAATCAGGTCTTTGTTGTATCCTCGGTACATTAAATGTTTAGATAGCTCTTCAGACCTTTCTAGGAATGTTTCATCGTCGGAGCAAATTCTGCGTATCCTCAGTGCCTGGCTATATGGAATGTTCCTAATGCAGTGTTTTGGATGACAGCTGGTTGGGAGGAGATACTGGTGTTTGTTGGTTGGTTTTGGTATATATATATATATATATATATATATATATATATACATATGTGCTAAGCACTTCAAGTTCTGTTGGGAATTTTTATTTTTATTCTTAGTATTTTTATTTTTTATTTTTAACCTGATGAAAAAGTGCTAGGGTCAGCAGCTTAAACGGAGACGGTCGGCTGACCGGGAACTTTTTTGTGTGCCTGATATGGCACTTCTGGTCTACGATGATTGGAATCTGGGAGACAATTTTATCTTATGAAAAAAAAATTGAGATAATCGAAGGACCCCACGTAATACTCATAGCAGGTGATTATCTACTTATTGCTTTTAAATTGAAAAAAATATTGAGAAGTTGTGGAAAGTTCTAGGAAATATTTCTTTCGCCTTTTTCCATTGATTGAAGAGCATGGAATTATCCAAGCACAGCAGCCGATTCATCAATTACTCTTGTAAACACCATAATAATAAATTCAAAAGTGGTCCATTGAAAGTAAACTGGTCTGTGAAAACTTGCGTTATAAAGGAGTGGATGCATCAATTGCCATGAACTTGTTTGCATTATTTATATGATAATTCTGTTACCGGAAATGTTCTTAGCGTCCTAAATATTGTTCAGCCGAGAAAGGCAATCGAAAATTACAAAGTCGATGATTTGGTGTCGGCAAGGTTACCGTGTTTTGGGATTGCAGAAGGAATTATTGGAAGGATTGGGGGTAAGTTCGTTTCTTTTTTTATTATATTACATTAAGTTTGAAAAAGATAAGAACATTTATTGGCTATCGTTTCATAGCACAGTCACCTGATTCCGGGTAAACTAATGTCTACACTCACCAATAGGTTGGGTCGGCATGACGTCACAAGCTTAGCGACCTACTTTCCGCCATCTTGCGGAGGTGAAAACAATTGCTTAGTAACAGTACGGTAACGTTAGTTATGTTCGATATTGCAAACCCTTTCAGTTTACCTATATTTTGTTCATTATTTCTGTTTTCTGTTCAGAAGTGCTGCATAGTCTTCTGTACAAGAAGGATATAAAACCAAGAATGTGTGTCTGTCGATTATTGTCATAGAGGTAATACATTTTAGGTTGATAAGTGTGGCAGTGGTGTGTATATGTCACGTACATGTGTACACGGCAATATACGCCAATTAGTGTCAAGGTAGTTTGAAGGCTGTGTTTATTGTATAGTCTGTATATTGTACACTTTTGATTTATAAAATGACGAATATAAATGCAAGGATCATAAGATCAGTTGGCCATTCTTGCAATGTCTTATGGTTACAAAGAGACGCTGGATAGCGATGCTAATGCACGATATTTACAGAAACTTAAAGTTGTGGAAATTAATGATTATCCTTACAAATTTCCAGCAGATATTTGGGTAAATAACCCAACAAAATGGCCTGAAGTTTTATTTTTGTTTGAGAAAAATTAAACCCTTTGGTCATATGAAAACAAAATTCAAGATGTTATGTTAGGCTATGCCTACAAAATAAGGGAAGTATGATAATGAATTTTAAAAAATGTGGCTCCTTAACTTATGCATAGCCTTCTCATTCATAAACTTAGCAGGCAAAAAATGAGAAGCGTCTCACAACCGCACACACAGAAAAACATTAGGATTTTATTTTTATTTTGTAATAGCAACTGCTTTTCATTCAAAAATAAAAATTCCAAATTGGAAAAATTCATAAATTATAACTAGGAAATGGAAATTTGACATTTCCTAGAAATAAAATTTTCTTTTTTTTATATAAAACATATATCATACAACTTAGGAGAGAACCTGGAAAGAAAGATTTGATTTAATGATGTCCATACACACAAGCCTATAGCAAGCAAACAATATAGCAAATACACATATAGCATACACAGGACATAGGGGACCCTTAGCAAAGGTCACTGGAGATTAAAAGGGGAGGGATTCCAACCAGGAGATTGAAACCTAGATCGGATGAATTACCCTTTAGATGCACTAGAGAAAAAATACCCCCTCAAAAATTTGTTATTAAATAAATTTTTGATCAAAATTCTGTATATAAAAGAAATCAGTGCATCACACCTTAGGGGGTTACAAGAACACATAAAACACTTTTCTCTTTTTGGATAAGTGGTGGGGGGGGCATCTGTCTGGTTTCAAGAAAAAAAGTGACATGGCTTGATGTTTGCTACTATCTTACAGATACACCTTGTAAGTGGGATTTTTTAAGAAAATATTTTGTTGAAGTAATTGTACACTTTTTTCTTAAACCTATTTTTCTTTAATTAAACTAAATCAAAATTTCAGTCGGTATTACCCGTGATCCTAATTATTTTTTAAGTTCTCATTAATTTGTATTTTTCCATTATTATTATTCTTTAATTGTCCTATTAAACCTTGATAAATAAGCACTAAAAGTTGTATATTTTTCAACCTATGTGCATTTATCCACACTGCATTTATAATAATTTTCCTTTTGCATTTGATGGTTTGTGCACCCACCAACACTGCAAATCTTAAGCATATCTTAAAATGTTGTATAAATGTCTCCCACATGTTACTGAAAGTCACTAGAGCAATGGCCATTGTTTTCACCTCTGCGGTCGTAACTATGCACTGAAAATGCCCGGATGTGAAAAAGTGCCCGGATTCCCTACCCAACCTATTAACACGTTAAGTGTTAGTTGGTGAGTGTACACATTAGCTTACCCTGGAATCAAGTGCCTGTGAAACATGTATAGCGTTCAGTAAACGGTATTGGTTTCATCTTTATCTCACTGATAGCTTGTGTGTGTTGTTGAAGAGGGATTTTTTTTAAAAAAAATTGTCGTGAAATAATGGTATTGAAATTGGACTGAGTGTTCCTGCTTCTATGCATTGTTTAACCCACTGGGGTTTGTTACAAATAAAAATAATAGCCTAACCTGTAATAATATATGTTATATATGTTATATTATTACAGGTTAGGCTCCTATTTTTATTTGTAACGAACCCCTGTGGCTTAACCCTGCAAAGATATATGATATATAATAATCATAATAATAATAACTCTTATTATTGTTCTCATATTTCTAATTTTATCTTTCTACGATTCAGTTGTAAATCTTTGGAAGTGAATTACAAGAATATAGTACATTTTAATGATAATAATTATTTAACTATGCTCGATTTGAATAGTGTAAAGCAAACTAACACCATTAACATTAGTTGAATTTAGAACAAAAGAATTAATAATGGTTTTAATTATGTATTATATTTATTAAACATGAAAATGTAGTCATATTTTAAAATTGTTGAAAAAACAATAAAATCTGAAAAATATTTAATGACTCAAAAATGGATCTTAAAATAAACGTGTATACATAATTATTAATAGTGCATGAAATCAGAAGAATAAGTTTATGAATAGTGTTAAAGGCATGTAATAATAGAGCATAACATCCATGCATATAGGTTGTTAGGCAGCAAGAAAATCTACGAGGCAATCAATCAGATTCATTACTGCTTCAGTATATCCATAAAAAGCTTAATTACTTTATCCATTTTCTTCTACAGTATTTTATAATTTAAGTAACTGTACTGGCCTGCCATATTATCATCTGTTTGTCCGAAATTGCAGCTGCATTCTACTTTTAGATACGAGGTAGTGATTTGTGACATCACATAATGGCCACTGTTAAACAACTTTATAGACCCTGCAAACCCTGACAGTATATGCCCTTCGTTTTGGGTGTAAATTTGTGTACCATATTAAAATGATTAATGCTCATGCCTGTCATATGCTGATGATACTAAATAGTACTTAAACTGGATTTCTTTTGTTTGTCTAATTGAAAAGGAAATATGGTGTCCATGATACCGATCTCATGCTTTATTTTACCTGTTGCATATGAATTTGCAAAAATGCAAACATCAGTGATCTCTTAACTTTATAAAGAATGTCAGGTTACATAATTAAAAATATTATTATTTTTATTTTTAAAGGCCGACATGCCTAACCACATTTTTTTTCAGCAATAAACATGGGTATATGTATTTTTTCCCAAGTAATCAATTCCCATCACTAGTAAATGGCATGGAATGTATTGCATATTATTTGAAAAGTTCACTTTTTTTTTTTAATTTAGGGTTGAAACAAGATGCAAATCCACAATCACCAAAACCACCAAAAACGGCTAATACAATAGCAACAAAATAGACCACCAAGATGGCAACACCAAAACAGACTAAGACGGTAACACCAAAAAAGTCCAAGGTAAGATAAAGATGTCGCAATTTCAGACTTTCTAAAAACTTTATAAGCAACAAGCATTGTGTCATATCTTTATGGGTCGATTACAGTACAATGTAATAAAATAAGATAGTAATTCTGAATAATTTTAACAATATCTTTAAAGGGGTGCATCAGGATCTTATAATTTTATTGATTTAATACATTAGTTTGAACATGTAAGCCATTGAGCCAGGAACAGAATATAATCCTGACTCTATTTGTTATCAACAATTTAGAATGATGGTCCCAAATTCAAAGAACAGTTCGTTGTAGAAATATAGCTTTTTAAGGGTTAATACCTTGTTTTCTGAACTAAAGGATTCCAGACATGATTTGTAAATTTAAGGCTGCCAATAACAGTTATGTTATATGTGTACTATTTGTTTTATTAATTCATCACATTTTATATTTTCAACCAATATTTTTTTTTTTTGCAGGACTGATCCAAAAGAAATGGCAGAGTATCAAAGAGGTGATGATAAACAAGAAAATCAATGAAGTGCTAAACCATCAAGAAACCAGGATATAAAAGGATGGATTTTCAAAATTAAATGGACAATTTGGCACTGAAGGAACCTTATGGGCATTCTTGATATTTGGACCTTTTTAAAATTTTATTGTACGTGTTGAACAAATTAAAACTAAAATGTATTCTTATATTCTGTAATATTTGCTTCAATTCTTGGTCTGATGTTTTATGCCAGGAAGGTGTCCGAGGAATCCTTGGACGATATGTCCTAGGACACCTCGGACAATATGTCCTAGGAATCCTCGGACGATGTGTCCTAGGAAACCTTGGACGATGTGTCCTAGGAAACCTCGGACAATATGTCCAAGGAATCCTCAGACAATATGTCCGAGGAATTCTCAGAATGCTTGTAAACATCGGACAAATATGTCCGAGGATTCCTAGGAAACCTTGGTGTATTGGTTACAAAAAACCTTGGAAGTCCGAGGTCAACCTCGGACATTGAGAATAAAAACCTTGGGCATTGGTATAAAAAAATTTTGTCCTTGGACTATTACCTCAGAAAATCAGCAACCAATACTCCGAGGTTTTTCCTAGGAAAATTTGTCCATGGTTTCCTAGGAGACCTCAGAATATGTACAGCGGGGAGGTTCTAAATTTCATCAACATCCTCCTACACTGCCCATTATGTAGCATACATCACAATAAATTGCCTAGCTACAGTTTACATTTACATTCTGTTCTGCATCAAGTGTTAACTTCGATGTTCATTCTCAATAAAATATTTCATAAATGTGTTTTCTGTGCTGGCTAATAATTTGTCATAGTTTCCCTTTTATTTCTATACTATTTCCAATTCCCATTTGAAGGAAATTAATAAATGCAATGACACATATAAAATTCAATAAGAGATGAATGCAGTACTATTTATAACAGACATGCACGATCAAGAACACTAGAACATTATCACATGCATGTTTTCTACTTTGGTCAAATTTGAAAGCTACAGTACTTGTGTCGCACACTGAAATATGTTACATTTAATTATCAATACATTTAATTATCTGTAGAGGTTATTGTTTGTTCAGGTCCAAGATAAACAATAATCAACAATCAGAACACAATGTAACTTATTCACTGCATGACAAACAGGAAGCATTGGCAAAGCACCAGAGAAACTTAGCACAAAAGTGATCATTAATTGTTCTGTAAAGCACCTGCAAAATTAGCTGAAAGTCATGCATATAAAAATGTACTTGGTGTAATATACAATTTTTATTTAACTGTTCCCCTTTAAGTGCTTTTTGCAACATTAGTGGTGTTAGTAAATGTATCATAGCACTCATTGCAACATCTGTTTTTCAAGTAGGCAATGATTTTACATGTCTGGGATTTTCAGCTTGACATGATTGGTTGTTAGACTAAATTTGATTGACACATTGTGCCCTGGAATAAGCATTATGTCATGGTTTGAACCTTGCATAAAGGAAGTTTTACAAATGCATGTTAAAAATACAGGCTACCTAGACAATCTAAAATGGCTGATTTCCAGTGTTCATCTACAGATGACAATTTCGTTTGGTAAATAAGGACTAATAGCTATATTAAGACTCTATGGTCTATTGTAAGACTTAATATAGCTATCATCAGAAAAGAGTGAGAAGCAACAAGCTTTGTAAAATTCAATAATAATGTATTTCCCTAGAATACAAAGTAAAAATATCAAAAAAGCAACTCATGGTAATGTGAAATAAATCCCAAATAATCCTAGAATCACAGACACAAGTCCTAATGATTACAGTTCTGAATAAACTAGTGGAAATCCAAATTAAATTCAATGCTGAAGGTGTTGATGTGCCTGTGGTGGCCCATGTAATGCTAATGTGCCAACAGTCATTTGTTGGATCACAATTGCACAATCCAAGAACATATCCTCATTTGAAATTTCAGTATAAATTCAAGACTCTATTTCCAAGAATGGTGTTTCTAAAGAGCACTTTGTATTTCCAGAGAAAAATCCCTTGAATTAAATAATCTGAATAAATAAAATTCCAGCCCAAATGAATTTCTGGACACAACAAAAATACAATTGATTGTGTTTAAAGCATGAATGACTAATTTTCAAATAAACAAGATTTACATTTTAAACTAAGACATAAAAAGAGACCCTGGATAGGGGTCTAAAGTAAGGAAGGATCTTTGTTATAATTAGAAGGTCCATCACCAAAATCACAATTAAACATGAAAATTGAGTCTAGCTATAAAAAATTATTCAGCTTAAGATAATGATCCTCACTCTGAGAGAAAAGAAAAGTTGCTTAATAAAACTGTCACTGATTTTGGTCAGCTACTAGATACAATGTTTCATTACCCACAGCATATATGAAATACAAAAACAAATAAGAAAAACTAAAAAACAAACAATGCAAATTAAAGATACATAACAATTATGATGACAATAAGTTTTAAAGTTATGAAGTATATTGGATTTTTGGAGCTGACAAAGAGTTACTTGAGATATCAATGTAAAATTTTGAGCCCAAAATTGGTGTTAAATATGAGTGTGATGTACATGCATGATGGTCAAATATAGATGGTATCAGGTATGCCGGTCAATCACCCTTATCGCAAACGAAGAAAAAGCAGAATACCAAGCCAAATTAAAATACAGACAATTTAAAAGCTGAATGCAATTTTCATTTATTTACCTCAAACAATTTAGCACTGCAGGATCATATTGCTATCTGGGTTCAGAAAACTGAATAAACAAAAATGAAAAAAAAGATATGAAGATGTAAAATATTTATCTCATCAAAATACCTCTGGCGGGTAAATTGAGTCTGGCATCTGATCAAATGAAGCAGACTTAAATGGCATAAAATGTTGACCAAAAACTACTAACAGGCAGTCTGTTTGAAAGTATTTGTGTTATCTTGTCATCGATGAGAATGACATATATATAGAAGTTCAGTATATGTCTGTTTGTAACCTGCATACTGGAAATTAATACAACCAGTAAATTACATAAAAGGGCACCACCTACCACCGATAGACCTTCTAAAGATGGAAAGACCATCAGGTTCAATGTGTATCAATAATGTAGACTCCGTATCATGAATCATATCTATATGTGGCACAGGAGTATCCCTTCACCCCTATCTAATGGGCAAAGAGAGTTGCCAAAACTCTGGGTAAGACATTTCTTCCTTTTAATATTGGAGTTTTGAAACCATCTCTGATATATCTCAGTGATAATAAGATTTTTAGATTTCAGACTGGCACTATTTACATTCAGGACCAAGTAGACATCGCTAGAAATCATTTGGGTGAAAACCTCATGTCAATATTACCATTCATTCAGTGACAACAAGATTTCAAGATAGTCATTGTGGCAGCCATATTGGATGAACAACTGGCACCATTTTTATTTAGGACCAATAAAGTATCATAAGTCGACTGGTGAAAACCCCATGATGATATAGCCATCCATTTGGAAGGAGTCAAGTTAACAATATTTTCAAGATAGCAATCATAGTTGCCATATTGGGAGTTAGTCACTCTCATTTATGACCATATGAACTCTTCCAGTGAAAACCCCATACCATGATGACTTTCCATTAGGAATAAAAAAAACAAGACTTTCAGGATAGCCACATACTGGTTCAGCACTGTTTTAATTTATGACCAACAAGACATTATAAGAAGTATTTTAGTGAAACACCTGATATGACCCTTCAGGAATAGAAAGAATAAGATTTACAAGATGACCACTGTAGCCACCACATCTGAATTCAGATCAGCTCCATTTCCATTCAGAATCAACTAACATCTTAAGTGGCACTCCACAGTTCGTATTTATGCACAGAGTTAAAGTTTAAAGAAAAGAATTTCCCAGGTTTTCATCACTGGTTATCATGGCTATTTAAAAAGATCTGGTATATTTAAGGTATGGTTGCAAGAACTTTTAATTCCCTCTGTTTTGGTCTATGATTGATGGGTGCAATTCGGGCTATAGAGTGCACAGCTTGGCCTTACTTCAGATGTGCACCTATCAAAAAACTGCTAGCTCCGCTTGATCATTTTCATTTCCTAGACATCAATGTACCAATAGCCTGAATTGTAATGATGTGCCAACAGTCTTTTGTTGAATCACATTAATATAATCCAAGGTTTCCTTGTCTAAATTCACTATAATTCCAAGTTACTGTTTCTTTGAAGAATTTTATAGAGCACTTTGTATTTCCTGAAAAGAACAATTTGAATTATTTTCAGCCTAAATCAAACACTGAACATAACTGGTATAACACTATATAGTCAATAAATCTGTGCAAGGAGATTATGGTCTCTCAAAACAGGTGGTCTCTCATAGCAGCGGTCTCTCAAGACAAGTTTTACTCTATATCATTGTGATACATCAAGACTGTTGGCACATGAAACCGTTTCAGACTACTGGTACATCAGCACAACAGACTGGATTTCATTCAGAACACCAATGGAACTTATTTGGAATACCCAACACTCAATAGTTTTGGGCTTGTAATAAAACTTTTATAACTATTTAGGATTTCTTTCACTGTACTGTAAATTATTTTTAATTTTTCACTTTGTATAAAAGGGAAATAAGTTGTTTCTTGAAATTTATAAAACTTGTTGAATTTCACTATTTTCTGTTATTTAGTTTAAGACCATAGAGTTGTAACACTGGTAAACATGACCGTTTACTATGATTGAACCCAAAGTTGTAGTAGTTGGGGATACTATAGGGCATTTGGGACTGTATACGGCAAATGGGAATTTAACATGGGCTTTGGGATGATATAACCTCAAAGGGTATATACGGACAAAAACCCTGGGATGATATAGCCTCAAACTGGGATTTAACATGGTGGGACTGTATAGCCTGAAATGGTGACTGAACTGGGTGGGACTGTCAAGCCTCAAGGGGAAATGGAACAGGGTGAGACTGTACAGCCTCAAATGGGGATTGAACAGGGTGGGACTGTCTAGCCTCAAGGGGAAATGAACATGGATAGGTCCACTGAGATCGAAGATGTCACAGCAATGGGAACAGTGTTACATGTGGCTGACCTCAATTTGGGCTACATAGTAACACTGCTAGAAGTGGCTGACCTCAGATTGCATGTGTGTAATAGGTACCTGTTGCATAATGACAATGTTCTTGCATCCGAGATTTATATATAAAGCAATTACATAGGAAATTATGTTGGTGGTGTTCATAAATTTGCATAATTGTATTGATGCTATAAATAGCTATAATCAAAGAAAAGACCAACGCCAATATGGATGTGACTAAAAGTAACGCTAAAATTACAAAATTGTCCCAGAATTTAACGGAGACTAAACATATCCATGAACAACAGATTACAGTGGTTTAGACTAAAATGGATAAACCTAGTAACTATCTATAGCCACAACTTGTATAAAAAAAACTTCTTGAAATTCCTTTCGTCGAAAAATCCACTCTATTTAAAGCTAAAACTTGTTGTAAATCCTTTGGAAAAATGCTTTCATCTATTTGCAGTCTCATCTTGTTGTAAAATCCTATGGAAAATAACCAAGTCTATATTTAGAGCCTCAAAATTTCTAGGTTTAATGATGTCATGGTACAGGACACTGGGGAACAATTGGCAACAATGTTGCAAGTGGCTGACCTGAATAAGTGCTACTGTAGTTAGGTACGGTGGTGAAATGAATCTGATAGTGACAAGGGTTTATAGGGACAAACACCACAGTCATAAACATTCACATACATACACAAACACACACATGCACACATACTCCAAAATCCCTGTGCTAGCTTAAAATATAAGAGAATGAGATAAAATCTCACAAAATAGACCATCTCTTACACCACCAAAAATACTATATGGAAAAATGCTAGAATCTACTTATAGTCACAACTTGTGGGAAAGTCCATTTAAAAAGAAAAACTAGTTATCTATTTACAGTCAAAGCCTGTAGGAAATTAATTTGGAAAAACCTAGTATTTATTTTTAGCCATAATTTGTGATAAAATCCTATGGAAAACCCAGTATCTATTGGAACCCTCAACTTGTGTGACATTTCTATTTAAAAACCCTAGTATCTATTTATAGCTACAACCTGTAAAAATTTCTACGGAAAAACCCAAGTCTATATTTTTATAGCCTCAAAATTATTAGCTTCAATGATGTCACTGTACTGAACACTAGGGGATAACAGCAACAGTGCTGCAAGTGGCTGACCTCAATCGGATAGTTACTGAGTAACAGTGTTGCAAGTGGCTGATCTGAATATGCATAACTGTAGGTAGGTAGGTGAAATGAATTTGATAGGGGCAACAGAGTTTTATAGAGACAAACAAAGACCAAAACACACACACAAACACACACACACACCCCATTCCAAATGCCATGTGTCAGCTTAGATTGTAAATGAAGATGAAATTTCACAAAACAGACTATCCCTTACACCATAAAAAATACTATCCATCACATCAACTATACCAATTAACACCCCCTAAACACACTATCCCAAAAGTGTTGTGTTTTAGCTTAGAATGTAAATGAAGATGAACTCTCACAAAAAAGACCATCCCTTACACCACAAAATATACTATCCATCACATCAACTGTACCATATAACACCCCCTAAACACACTACCCCAAAGTCATTTTTTTTTTGGCTTAGAATTGAACAAAGATGAAATCTCATAAAAAAAAGACTATCCCTTACACCACAAAAAAATACTGTCCATCACACTATTATGCTGTCTAGCATATCATACTCATTATCCAAAATGATGTATGTTTGCTTAGAATGTAAGAGAAGGGGATGAAATCTCACAAAATATACTATCCCTTATACCACAAAAACACTATCCATCACACCAGTATATCATCTAACATCCCTATTCTATTCAACATCCCATACACACACTATCACAAGTGGCCATTTTTAGCTTAAAGTTGAAGAGAAGAAGATGAAATCCCACAAAAATACTCTCACATACCTTGTATACCATCCAGCATCCAATTAGAATGCACGAGAAGGATAAGAAATCTCACAAACATAATATCCAAAACATCACCTATACCATCCCTAACCCCTTACACCAGCACAACACCTTGTGTTAGCTTAGAGTAAAAGAGAAGAGATGAAAGGAAACAAAACACACACCTTATATACCATCCAACATCCATACAATACTATCCATTACACCATCTATCACCTAACACATCATTAAAAAAAATCCTGTATTAGCTGCGAGTGTCAGAGAAGGCGATGAAATCTCAGAAAATATACTATCCCTTAAACCACAAAAGTACTTTCCATCACATCAGCTATACCATCCAGCATATCATAATCGCTATCCAAAATGCCTTGTGTTCACTTAGAATGTAAGAGAAGGAGACAAAATCTCACAAAATACCTATCCATTACACCAACTATACCATCCAGTATGTCATACTCTATCCAAGTGCCCTCCTTTAGCTTAAAATGTAAGAGAAGGAGATAAAATCTTATAAAGTATAATATCCTTATATTACAAAAAATAATATCCATCACACCCAACTATATCATCCTACTGTATCATACTCACTATCCAAAAATGTCCTGTGTTCGCATAGAATGTAAGAGAAGAAGACGAAATCCCACAAAACATACTCTCACATACCTTATATACCATCCTTTTTAAAACAAACTATCCAAAAAAGTATTTGTTAGCTAATAGTGGAAGAGAGGGAGTGGAAGAAAACAAAAAATATACTATCCCTTAAACCTCAGAAATATTATTCATCACACCACCTATACCATACAACATCCCATTACCATTCAACACCACATATACACACCATCACAAGCATGCTCTGTTAGCTTAGAATGTAAGAGGAGGTAAAATCTCACAAAATATACTATCCCTTACATTACAAAAAATACTTTCATCACACCATCTATATCATCCATTACCCCACACACGCGCTGAAATGTTAGTTTAAATCCATGCCAGAGACTCTGAAGATGACATGAGTGAGCCTTCATCAATGTCTTTCACTTCTGTCACAAAACCAAGTGGGTCCTGATTCAACCCCAAAGAAATTTGTTCGTGCCCCCTAAAATTACTGTCACATTTGAGAGATGCATAAACGCACTTCCAGAAAATTGAGAATGAAGGCTTACACCTACACTGTGAAATATAAAGAGTTCAAGTAGTGTGTAATAGTTAGTCGAATTGAAGTTTGTAATCAAGATGAAACAATGACATCTTTTCAAGGAGAAAGCAGACACCAAGCGACAATAGATATCCGTGTCACACAATACTTTCCAAATGTATTAGTAGAAGTTTGTGCTACCAATCTTGAAGATGATATGATTATCTCACATTCAACACCATCTGTGTCCACTACGGAGAGAGAGAGAGAGAGAGAGAGAGAGAGAGAGAGAGAGAGAGACTGAGGGGTTGAGAGAGAGAAAAAAAACAGTGGTAAATCTGAAAGGATGACAGAACCAGCAACACTAGTGAAGAAAGAAATTTGTTTGGTGCCTCATGAAGATTATGTTTAACAATCTAGTAGCCCAATAGTGACTTCCAGAAAAAAATTGAGAAAAATGACATACACCTACATGGAGAAATGATACAGTTTAAGTCAATGGTTACTATGTCTTTATATGTAATGTTTATATTAAATTTCGGTACAATTGAAAGCTCATGCATGCACACACGCATACACACACATTACTGCATTGAGTGATAGTAGAATGGGGACTAGTGGTTTAAGAGACGGACTGACAGACTTAACATTACACTACAGAGAGAAAGAAAGAATGGAAAAAATGGAAATGAAGAACTCCATTTTTTGGTTCTCTTTTTTTTTTTTTAAGGTATCAAACTGGTTCAGAGAAATATAATTAATAGAAATTGCCACAGCAAATGTATGGTTGGAGTGGAAAGGTTAGGGAGTGACAGTCTGTTCACAGAAAGCAGGATTAGCAACAAAGCCTAAAGATTATATGAAGTCTTTAAAATATTAGTTGTAGACTTCTGCTTGTGTGTGGATGATAGAATATGAACATTTAGCTTAAAAAAAATTCAATGATAGGGCAGTAGTAGTAGGGGACACTATAGGGCATTTGGAACTCTACAGGGCAAATGGGAATTAACATGGGCTTTGGGATGATATAGCCTCAAAGGGTTTATATAAGGCAAAAAAACTGTTTAAATCAGGACCAATTTGCATTACATGCATTTTCATCATTACCATATTTTCATAATTCTCTATTTTCATTAATTATTGTGCAGCCACAATGTTTTCAACAATGATCAGAAAGATGTTTTTGATTCAATGCACCTCGTATCATCAAGCCCTCTAGTGACTGGAAACAGATTGCATTATTCTATGGGGAAAACTATTCATGCAGGAAAAGATGGGTCCATGCAATTTATACTTTGATTCATAGACCATTTTTCTATTAAATTTATTGTGGTAGATTTTTAAATACCATAAAAGTATGCACCACTGTTTATGCAGGGCATGATGATATTGTTTCCATTTTTGCATATGAAGCAATTTTGTTGTCTATTGCCTGGAAGAAGACAAGTTATATTTTGCAAGTAGATTTATGTCATCATTACATTTCATTCACCTTCTCATCAGTATCTCAGTGGACTCCATAACTTAATCTTTTTGTCCTGCCATTTTTGTGGCTATTTCAATACTGTCTGAAAAGATGATGTTGGAATAATTCCTCATAGCAAAATAGTGAATGAATTTGTCACTTACTTCCAACAATTAAAGCAACTGCAACTACAAGAGAAAGAACTACAACAACTATAGGAACTGTATAATCTGGTGCAGAGGCATGTACTCCTGGTGGAGATGTAGATGTTGCAGTAACAGTTTTATTTCGTGGAAGTGATCCTGAAATGACACAAAGAATTAAATAGATAACCAAAACACTGCATTCCATAACCCATTTGAAATTAACTATACTGGTGTATAAAGTGATACATCCTCAACCCATATGCAACCTATGGGTCACATTCAAGTTACTGCAGACATCATAGCGATATGACTGAAAAATTGTTAAAGCTACGTTAAAAATCTAAATCACACACACACACACTTATAATTTGCGTATGTAATGAAACAGATTAAATGTCTGTGTCTGCAAGTATTTTGAAAGTGATAAAGTATGAACCCATACTTCATCCACATTCCATTTATATGTGACATGAACTGTAGTTAATTTATAGCTGGTATATGCCGTCTGTACAAAGGTCTGTTTTCGTGAAATAAAGCTGAGCTGCTTTAGATGAAATTTTTTTGCTTTTATCAGTTAAGTACAATGTAAGTAATCTGTAAGTTTACTGTCATTTTCTGATTAACAGTTTATTGCAATATATAGTCTGAAGTCAGACAAAATGTGTTGCCATTATTGTTTCAAACATTCATCAACTTCCCACCAGATTTATCAACTTAAATAAGAATTATATAAAATGTCTAGTATATTTTACTTCAAATGCTTTAAGAAGTATAAAAAGGTTAGAAAGATGTTCCAAAACCAGAATAATGCAACTTTGTGTGTAAATCTGAAAAATAGTGACTTCACTGAGAATAGTAGTATCATTATGCTGGTTTTGGACTTTATGCCCTTTTGGGCCATCTGATACATGTCACTGCCTTTATCTCCCATTACTTGGAAAGTGAGCTGCATGCTGTGTGCAACCTACTGCTAATAATCCACGAAAGTGAACAGTCATGGGAGACAGAGGTGTATGATGTGTATCAGCCAAAAAAGGCAAAAATGCCAAACTCAGCCAGATGAACTCTATTTATACCATGTACAACCATGGAATGATTAGCACACTTTTGAGACTGTATACAGTATCTGCACACATCAATCAGGTTGCTAGGAAGCCAGTACTGGATAGATTAATACTTGCCCAGACTATACAAAGCTTGCTGTGTGATTACAACTGATGCAGATCATGACAAAGCAACCGATCTTGCATGCGTTTAAATTCAAACTAAACTGATAAGCAATTTTGATTTAATATGCAGTGGGGGGTAGAACAGTTTTTGCTAATATGGAAAAATAACTGAATATTTTGAGTGAGTGTACTGGAAATATCCAGTTGGCCTACAATTACTATCTATACTTACTATTACATGAGGCATAAATAGTAATGGCTTATTTTTATATATCAGCTTACAAAGGAATGAGCCCATCACAAAAGAAAGAGCCCGTCATATGTTTTCCAAACAATTACCTCACACTAAATATGTCGTTTTCATTTACACTCTCAACACAAGCAGTAGCCATCAGAACTAATGCACTGTATTGTCAGACATAGGATTCCTGGTTCAAATCTAAGTTTTGGACAAAATTTTTCTTTATATGCAGGGAGACTATCAAGTCTGACCCATGAAACTGAAGGTCAAATCTAATGATTATTTAGTAATGGATAAGCAGCATGCATAATCTTTGAATCATACCTGAAACTGATTTGGACTGTGAACATTAGTTGAATGTAAAACCAGGAGTCACCAGCTTGCAATCAGTTGTATGCCAGAAATTTCGAAGAACTAATTCAAAAGCACTGCTTGGATGGAGAAATTTTATTTTTTATTACAGAATGACTGTTGTATATAATGGCATAAAATCAGACTGATGCTAATTGTATTTTGAAGGAGTTTATGGAGGTCTCTAGAAATGGAATTAAACTACCCATTGACTGGAATATAAAGTCTGCGCAGAAAAATTTTTTGATCACTGCAATGTTTGAGTGCATCATCTTATTTTATCAAAGAAGCTCAAAAGATGTTATATGCATTTTCAGAGGCATATACCACACACCGATTTAACTTGTTAGTGACTTTAGAAATGGAACAAAATAAACGAGTGCATGCAAGAAGAAAATAATTTATGTAAAATGGTTCATTAAAAGTAGAGTATTTTACTAGATTGCCAGTATGTCTTAAGCATCCAAAACTTTTGATGATTCTAGCTTTAATGATGAAGACATCCAAGAACAAACCAATTAAACAGATGATTCTAGGGTATTATATAGAAATGGAATCTAAACAGTTTTACAAATTTATATACCATGAGACAGAAGAAAAGCACCATGAGTATAAGAGGAAATTAGTAATGGCTGAAGCTGAACATAAACAACCTAATAGTATTGATGAAATTTACAAGACATTTGATATTATTGGGTACTTACATCACTCTGACAAACTTTATGCTGGTATTGTATTCATGCATGTGTCATCTGAAGTTATTGATGCAGACTTTCCTCTGACAGATACTTTATCTAGTACTGCAAACAAATTTTGCTATTAAGACCCTGATATAGGCACACTAAAATATTTTACAAGGGCTGATTTACAACTTCATGTTACTACTGGTGGACTCCATGGGCATTTGTATAAAATACCACTAGAGACTTTTAACAAGATACAACACCTGTGACTGGAAGAAACAATGGCATCCACTCACCCTTGTTAAAATTGTATGACCCCTTTTTAAGTCCTGAGAACCAAAAACCATATTGGAGATATACAAATGCTCTAGTGGTAGTATTTCTAGTTGTTCACTACTCAGTGATGGATCATCTGAGCTTATTTGGGCTAAGATGAATATAAGACACATTTTCCATGACTGTATTGACTTTTCTGTTAAGGAGTATTCAGATAATTCAAAACCATCATGTAGTATTTCAGATCAAGATCAATGATGTTCTGTTATCATGTGTTCAGCCCAATTAGATAAACTTCCACAGAGATATAAAGCTCAATGGCATTGAGATGCAACAAATGCAAAGGTGTATGCCTGGAAAATACAAACTCTGCAGCCGAACATGCCCCTATAAATACTGTAAAACACATATCATAGTTTTACGTACTGGTCCAGGAATTCGACCATGCCTTACATGTGGCATCGAAGCAAAATCACATAATCAACTCTAACGACCATGTGGATCACTTCGTGAATATTGCAAGGCATCTAAACATAAAAACCTGTGATTCCACAGACACCTCAGACCGCACATATAGAGAAATAAATGATTTAATAGCTACAATCAAAGCAACTGCAGTTTCTGATCCTGGCAAAATATAAAAACTAATACAAAAAACTAACACAAGTTACTGATGGGTTTCCTAATTAGAGAAGGTTTTCCCTTATGTAAACATGCCTACCAGTTCTCACCTAAAACAAATCACACAACAGAATAGAAACACATATCAAGTCATATGCAAAAAAGCCAACATAATTGAATTTTTGAGACCCTTACTTACACCAAATTTGCCACAGTCATTAATCCACCACAGGTTGTCAAAGCAAAGGCAATACTACAACAACTAAAACAGTTTGCACATGAATATAATATAGAAATACCAATAGGTGCAAGAAAAGCTGACAAACTTGAGATAGTAGACATGCTGGAACACAATTGCCTTCATAAGGTGGTTTAAGCTTAGAAATTCTTTAATTGTTTATTGTAATCAGACATTTTTAGCCATCTTTTTGGTAACATTACTGATATGCTCTGATCATAACATATTGTTATCAACCTTAACTCCTAAAAGTTTATCTTAACATTTTTCATTTCCACGTCATTAAAATTGATGTGGAGAATATTATCTTGAGTGGTTATCAGCATCACTTTGACTTTGTCTAAATTAATGACGATTTCATTATGTTTGCACAGAGGATTTTACAAGAGCATTATGTAAGTTTCTTTCGACAGTAATTTTAGATAGCTAATATCATATAAGGTGTTGTCATTGGCATAGAGATCAGTTTCAATATTTACTATATGCAAATAGAGATCATTTATAAACATAATATATAGTAGTGGCTGTAAAATAGATCCTTGCAGTACTCCACATATCACAAGCCTTTTGTCTGACATGACACTGTTTATGTCAAGTTTTTGTTCTCGTCATTTCCAACATGACTTAAACCAATTTAAAGAGTTGTTGTTGAGCATTTAAAGTTTTAATTTTTCAAGTAAAATAGCACATTTAAACAGATCAAAAGCTTTCCTAATATCAGCTAACACAACTCCCGCTAGTTCTCCATTCTCAAAAACTTTGAGCCATTTTTCAACCATACCCGCAAAAGCAGTTTCATATGAATGATTTGGGTGAAAGCCTGATTGTCTATCATACAACAGATTGTGTTTATCAAAAAAAATCATTAGGGAGTCATGAGAATGTTTTTCAAGAATTTTTATAAGACAGGAAGGAATGAAATGGGCTACAATTATTTATTTCATCACCAGGTTTATAAAGATGTTTCACTTTAGCCTCCTTCCATTTGTTAGTAAATGTATTTGCTTTTATACTAAGATTACATATGTATGTTATATTTTCAGAAATGAAAGGTGTTGCTGTCCAAAATAATCTTGGTCCAATTAAGTCAGCATCTGTGGACCTTGATACTTCTAAATTTGGCAGATATTTCAGCACTTTATCATTGCTATGAAGGGTATTTCATAGAAAGTAGTTTCAGGAATTTTTTCATTACAAAGTGTAAAAGTTCCTTACAGAATAATTGGTTCTTTAATGCTATCAGCAACAGTAAGGAAAAGTTATTGAACATTTTGGAAATATCTTCATTGTTATTGATACATACACCATATCTTCTTGAAGTACAGCAATTATCAGAGTGGGAATGAGAATGACCTTTACTAGCTCCAGGTTCTTCAACAATTTTTCAAAATGTTTCCCAGTTTTTGTCATGATTCATCAATCAGTTGTTGGTAATGAGACTTTTTTTTAATAATCTTAAGAGTCTTACAACCTCATTTCTTGCTTTAGGTATTGGTCAGCTTTTCATAGTGCATTATATTGATCATGTTTTTATATTGCATGTATGATTTCTGGTTTAATCCAATTTGGTTGAAGAACACATTTAGTTCTGTGCTTTCTCAAAGGAGTGTGGCTATCAATGACATCTATAATGAGTGAGTACCAAGAATCTAAAGCGTTAATGAGATCATCAAACATTTTAATAATATCCCATGGAACATGCTCTAATTCCTCTTGAAACTTCTCATTAAAATTTTAAAAGAACCTATACGAAACTGTACAGTGAGATAATTTTGGGGTCAAAGCATTGTTCTTGCATGTCAGAAATGTGGAGTAATGGTTATTCAGGCAAATCGCAGTGACATCAATACAAGTCACATTATTCGAATAAATATGGTCAATTAAAGTTTGACTTTTTCCAGCAACAACCAAGGAAGGTTCTGTCACAAGCTGAACCAGTCTAAATGAGGTCATGTAACTGAGCCAGTAATTTTTAATTTGAGGGTTTCTTAAGTCCCTGTTAATGTCACCAACAGGGAATAATTCCTTTTCTTCCTTTAGACCTTTTTTCAATCTGATGAAATATTTCATTCCATTTGACAGTAGAATTTGGATTACTGTAGAGATATCTGACTACTATTCTTAGGTGAGACTTCTAACCACAAGCATTCAAAATCAAAAGTTTCCAAATCCTCTATGCTTTTACATATAATATCCCACACATATAGACTACCAAACCTCCCAATCCATCAAGTTTGTCTTTGCTAAAGAACTGAAAGTGTTCAATTGTCTGCAGCAAATAATGGATAATAAAGTGTTGGAACAACCTGCAATTCCTCTCGCACAAATGCTCGGCTGGGAAGCTTTGGTCCACCCGATGATGGTCCCAAACAATAATGTGTTGGTTGTCTGGAGTATCAATCCATCTGAGATAGTCAATGCATTGATGGACCATACTGGTCCATCAACATTGTCCACCTTCTAGTTTTCCAGATACCTAAAGATTAAGAACAAACTTGTCTCTGACTGGTTGTAACGGTGACAGCTGAGAGACCATTTTCTGAGGTACAGTGATAGTCTTTTGTCAATTCACATGCATTCAACTTCATTGTTCAATGCTGCAATGACTATTGGAAAATATGTTACCCATTCAAGGCCGTTTTCTCATTAGCAATTCATGCATGTACTGATGACCAAATAACTGTTCTGCAAGAGTACGATTAATTCTTGTCCATGATGAACATTCACTTTTGCCCTACTTGTACTTGCACATGGAGTTTGGTTAACAAGGCAGCAACAGATCCAAGAAATTCTTTACTAGGATCCACTTGTAGCTTTCATGGCCATGTGAGTGGTACACATGCATAAATGCCCTTGAGTGCATCTGCAACACTTGCAGAATTTTTTACATCAATGGCTTCACTTCTTTTTATCTGATAAAAACACAGACACTGGTTAACACCTACTTGAATGTGTGTAATCAGCCTTGTCAATCACAGATATGATCATTTTGAAGAAATCAGCCTGATGAACCACATTTGGTATCTGGACATCAAACCAACCAAAGGAAATTTTTCTTAACACTGGTAGGTAAATTTGCCACAACGCTTGTTTGGCCAACCACATTCAAGCAACACCATAAGAGTGACCCTAGCTGTACTTGCTAATTTTTTTACAGCGGCTTCACCTTTCCAATACCTACTCGAATGATGGAATATTTCTGATAATGTCCATCTTTTCATGTCCATTGCATATGTAAGTATAATTTCTTTTTAAAGAGAGCCACGGGAGGATGAAGTGCAATCTTGGCTTTCATACTTCCTTTGACAACCCATCTTGCAATTGATTATCCAGTTGTGTGGTTTCACAAATGCATTTAAATGATGGATTAGACTGACATCAGAGTGCTGACGTGCACAAAAATCATTTGATGCCTTATAAGCAACATGTAATATCAGCATGATTCACAGGTGCTATGCCAGACTTTGGTTGGTTGTTAGAATCAAGTCATATATCCAGCTGTGTACCAGGCCCACAGTAACTGTATTCAGGACAGTGCTTCTCACCAAGATAGTTACTCCACAGTGTCCTTGGTAACTTTGATAATGCAGCCATGATATCGCCGCTGACTTTTTAAACTGGATCCTGCTCATCCATGGCTTTTCTCTATAAATGTGAACTTCTTTGCTCCATCTTGATAACAAGATCTGGTAATTGCTGCTTGTCCATTACATGTTTGAACTCAAGCTGGATTTAAGTATGTGTTTTTTCCCGACATCTTACACAATATGTTGACATAATTGTATTGTATACTGTATTCATTCAATGACATTGTGGAAAAGGAAATCTGCAGATGCTTTTGGAAAAATCTAAGATTTTTCAATTATTGACTTCTATGCACAGGCAATACTCAAACTGTCCAAGCATGGTGATGGAACAGGAAGTTCCATATTTCCAAACTCAGTCAGACAATATTCTTCTGGAAAAAAAAGTGCACTGCTGAAGCAACTACTCTAAAATGAAAAATATTACAACAATATTTTAATTAGAATATGTAATGCTGAAGAAATGACTTACAAAAAATATTATAATTTGACAATATCAAATGTATTGCTGAAGCAGGTACTTATTAAAATATTGCAATGTCTTCTTGTTCAAATGGACGAAAAAAAGATGGGAGAGGGGAAAGGACAGGTGTTATATCTTGAAAACAAGACAGAGACATCCATTATGTTATGAGGAAAAAGAAGACTCACAAATAATGTAGTGATTAAATGGGAACATAGCAAAGTATGGAGGATGCTGATCCAATCCCCATCCCTAGATGGATGAGCAAAATCTGATTTTATTGACTGAAACCTTGTGTCCATTTGCTCGAAGAGCACTGCAAGTTGACTGGCAATCAGTCCAATGAAGAAGATCCGATGGACAAACTGGTGAACCAGTCCTCATCCGATTTTTAATAGTGAGAGTACTGCTCTATCCTGTCTTCAGTAAGTTCTTATCAGTCTCCGGAAATTAACTTATTTACTATATCCAAAAACAGAGTTGAAAAAAAAATCCAACCATACTTGGGTGTTACCATGCTCAAAAGCCAGTACAGCTGAAAAAAAACCCTCAAAGTCAAATCCTTTGAACTTAACATCAATGTCAGCATGTTGCCTATGAACATGTTTATTGGAAAGGAACAAAATACAAAACAAGAATACCTAACTGTGAGCAGCACATTATACACCTGTACCATGTCCTCGATGTAGGCATTAGTAGGGTGTGGTTGACCACTGCATACAGGTATGCAGCTTAAATGTAATGTAGTGAAACCATTATTGTATTATTAGACCTCTTAACCCAGAATCTACAGGTTTCTTTATTACCTAAGTGTGAGCAATCACAAAATTCTGCCAATGAACTTGTTGTACAAATATAGTTATTCTGCAAACCCATTTTTCTCTGAGTCACAATAACCTTGATATTTAACATTTGTGAGCCCTAAATTAATATGTCTTTTCATACCTTAATTAAGTGCAAGCCCTACACAATTTCTGGTCAAGGTACAGGGTCTGGAACTTAATTGCTATGCAAAACAAATTTTCTTCTTTCAGTCAGTGACCTAAACCCCAAATCAAAAGGCTTCTTTCTTAAACAACATATAAATCATCCATAAACTTTGGTGATAGTACTGTTTCAATAAGAAAGTTTGTACGAAACCACTTTCTTCTTTGTCATACTGACCATGACCTTTTAACCCCCAAATCATAGGCTTTTTCCTTATCCCAAGTGCAAGCTATCCTCAAGTCTTGGTTCAGTTCTACGATGAAAAAACCAATGTTATTGTGTGGAAACTATTATTCTCATTTCAATCACAGTGACCTTCAAAACTGGACTTTGAAGCCCAAAATCAATATGTCCCCTCCCACCTTACCCCATATGCAAGCCATCAACAAAGTTTGGTCATGATGTAGAACCAATGTTGATCTACAGAAACCATTTTTTGTGTTCAGTGGCCCTGACCTTTTTGATCTCTTGATCCCAAAATCTACAGGCTTCTTCCTTACCCCAAGTGCATACAGTCTGCAAAGTTTGGTAACTGTAGAATGTGGGAACTCAAGATGAAATCATTTTTCTTTCTTTTAATTACAATGACCCTGATAATTGATACTCATTGACCCCAAAATCAATTGGGTTCATTGCTTACACCAAGTGCAAGTCATCCCTTAAATATAGTTGATGGAGAATTCTAGTTATTATGCATCAACAAAATTGGTAACATGTTGATAGATGGACAGAAAAACTCATAAATGGACATCTAAATGATTGCTATGTCTAGTTTATACCAAGGCAGGTCCAGCATAAAATGAAAAACATTTTATTTTAAAAAATGCATGAAATATTCAGTCTGATCTGAGTCATTTAGAAAAATGTAATGTCTCACTGTCCCCAAATCCCTGAATCCTTGACTGAATGCTTCATCTTTTATTGCCTTTCTCAAGGACACAACACCATCTGCCACTGTACGACCTGAACTCGTCACTTTCTAATCCAGAAACTATAATACTATGCACAGGCCCTTGCAGCCTCAAATTTGATTCCCTGTTAATATTTTGAACCAAACAAACATAAAAATAAACTCACCTGTGGTTGTCGTGTTTCTTTCTATGTTTTCTCCTCTGAAAAAAAGTTTTAGAAGATAGATGGTTGTTTCTGAAATACTGTAAATCATAAATTCATTGTCACACATTAAACATATTCTTGCTACATGCATTCATATTTTACGAGTTATTTTAACTCAATCATGAAGTTTTTGTGCAGGCAAGACTAGAACCACCTTCCAAATTATTGTTAAACATGTTACAATTAAAAGGGGGGGGGGCAAGGGTTAGATTTTTTCAAAACAAAGTTAATTTATTTCATTAAGTGGAGATGTTTGGGGAGGTCAAAAGCTACCCCCTAACTGTTGCACATTGTGATCGCATTTAATGCACATTTGCTAGGAAGTTATCTTTGGAATATTGCATAAATTGACAAGTAACTGCTGTGGAAATAATTTATCTATTTCAAGATTATGTAAGGATAAATGTACATATAATAATTAAGGATTATTTTTGACAATTTATGAGATTATGAATGCAGCAGATCACATGAATCAGGTCACTAAGCAAAGTTTGCATGTGGTCTCATAAACAATAACCTTCAATCCTAAATTGTACTGGATATTATCAATATTAATACATTATTTTTTAGGTATTATTTTTGCTTTATTTGTAAAACATCATCCTCACTGATACACTGGTCTGAAAGAAATCAGAAATATTTCTTATTTTAAAACAAGTACACTTTGGATAAAAAATATATAGAAATAACCTGTGTGGTCCAAGTACATCTTCAAAATACGACATTTTAATGCATTCTGCATAACTGACACTGATTTTCAAAAGTTATTAGCAAGCTTGTCTACTGCCACAGCACTCAAGAGAATACATGCCAACGTCCATAAAGGACAGTTCTTTGCTACAGTGTCAATTGCTAAGTGCTTATACTTTCTTGTGTATATCTCTGGCTCACCGGGGGGTAAAGATCAAACAGGTTACAAGTGGCCATGTAGTGAGACTGGCATCGCTTGGCTGATGGGTTCATACCAAGTAAAAGTATAACATTTATTCTGACAAAGAAATGCCAAATTCAGGCCACAATAATACTCTTCTAGCTGACAATACTTACTGAAAAATCAAAAAACTGTAAAGAACAAAGATACAAAATGTGCTGATAAAATGCCACTTCTGATTGCATTAAACTAGGTTAGCATTAAAGAGAATATATATTATGACAAAATGCATCTGCTTTGTTTTAAATCCCCTTAAAAAAGTAAAATCATTCTAGATATAAAAAACTACTGATTTGAAAGCCAATCTACAGATCAAAATATTGAGTTCTACTTATCTGATGAATTGGTTCTGTCACATGTATGTACAAGAGATCTTGAAAAATGTGCTATTCTGAATGTCATTGCTCTGACACTTTGCTAGTGAAAAATAATTGATTGATTGCAGCTGAGACATTTAGTTACTGATGAAGTTCAATTTCTGTGCTGGAGATAGAGAGAATGAGAAACACAAGCATTGCTCAAGGCCTCCATTAATTAATTACTTCAGACAAGCCTGAAGTTTTCATAATTATTTTATCTGCAGCAATTAGGAAGATACCCACACCTTAATTTAGTGTGATCAGTTACTAATGTACCAACCCAGCAAACCAATGGATTACTATAGTAAACTTTGTCACTAATCCAACTCCATAGCTTGATTGTCAAACAATCACTTGGGTACCAGTCAATACATTTAACCACTGATGCATTACACTGTGTGTAAGCATTAGCAAAGAACATCAAACACACAACTACCTCATTATTATTCATAACAGACCAATGAATGTCCATTTTAGGTAACCAAAGAAATACGGAAAAACAATAGTACTGTTCCCTATTCATGTGCTGTGTACTTTGCTTGGCACACAAAGTTTAAACCTTTATACACTGATATGGAGACAATTGTTTTAAGGGTGTGTTACCTAGAGATGGACCCCCCGAGAATGGCTGAATACTAGCCATTTACCAATGTTTCCAAATCTATAATAAACATGCCCCTGTTAATTTCTGATGGCTCTGACACTCTAATAAGATCAATATGACAGAGAGAGGGGTTGATTAGAGATGCTAGAAAATACTAAGTTTAAATTACACCTTAAACATTTGTTAACTGCTACGAATTTGACTATCTCCATTAATTTTGCTGAATACAAGTTGCTCTTGATACATGTGGAAGAACAATATATAATTCAAAAAAATAAAACCCCATCCATAAACAAGTTTGAAAACATGCATGCTGAAACTGCACAATTTTTCTTTCTATTGATTCTTTTCACCAAACTAGAGGTAAACAATGTTATGTGCTGTTTACTCCTCAGCCATTAAAAAGAATCTGAACCTAAGCTTGATGTGTAAAAGAAACACAGACATACTATCAAGAAATGAACGGTGCTTAAATAATTGGTCTGAAACACTCTGAAAGACATGTTCAGCCAGAATGTGAAAAAGCATAGCCTTTATTGTGTTGTGCTCTGCAGAGTACCTTAACTACACAACATAAATAAATGTCAATCTTCACAGAACATTTATTACACCTTTAAGCTGTACATTTACATCTTTACGCATCAATACATGTCAATCTGCACAGTACATTTACTACACATTTAAGCTGTATGTTTACTACACCCTTCAGCACAAATAAATGTCAATCTGCAAAGTACCACTACACTTTAAGCTGTACCTTTACTACACCTTTCAGCATAAATGTCAACACAGTACATTTTCTACACCTTTCAGCATAAATGTCAACACAGTACATTTTCTACACCTTTCAGCATATATAAATGTCAAAAGTTGGAGTAGTTTACTAGAAGAACAATAGCAAACAGTCTAGCATTTGTATGAGGTAATCATTTATTTGTTTAGGATTTAGCTGAAATTAATTAATTAGACTAATTAGATAAAGCCTAGAACATTACAGAGAAAACTACAGAATTCAATGGAAAATGTGTAAAGACACCTATCTGAAAGAATGATTAAGAGAACATGGTTTTGTGACTCAGTAGGTAAACAACCTGTATGATGCTTCTACAAGTCTACTAGTCCTGATGCATCTAATTAAATTCCCTTAAACAGGTAACTTTGCCTGTGAAAAGAAAATAGGATGCATGCAATATGCAGAATAAATGCAAATAAAATGTACAATGAATGCCAACTGAATTTCCAAACTTGAGATTATCATGTTCAGTCATATAAAATTGAACGATGTATTGCTTTTGTGTTTTATCTGATTAAAAAGTTTCCTTTGTTTAAAATAGAACATGCATAAAATTCAAAAGACAGCACTGAATACTACTGAACATGGTAATGCCAAGTTTGAAAAATATTCCGAATTAACAAACATAGAAGGAAATGATGAATGTAGAAATAAATACATAATATGAAACCTCTTCTGAGACCACAAGCAAACATCAAGATGAGACCATTCAAATGTGAATGGAATGCAGACAGTATACAGATACAAACGGAATGCAAATAGCATGCAAATTAGAATGGGATGCACACAGTATGCAAATGAAATGAATAAAAATGCAACTGAATTTCATATGAAATGTAAATGAGATGCAGATTTGCTAAAAATTACCTGCTTTACGATCTGTATCCCAATGACTCTATGAACCAGGAAATAAATCAAAATTTGAAAAACCCTGACAAACTAAATTTAATGAATTTTACCAGCCTTATAATGAGGAAGTCAAATAAGAGCACATATATGTTCATTTCCTTGTACTGGGATTAGTGTGTACTTTTGGGGTGGCAGTAAAACTAATTTTAATGACATAATACTTACCTGCATCTACTGAATAGCTAGCTCTTTTCCAGATTGAAAATACCAAGACAGTATGATGAGAATTACCTAGGCCATGTGCAATGTCCTTCATTCTTTCTCAGGATGCAGTCTAAACAAGTGGCACATCAGAGCGGGGCAAAGGAGGAAATCTGGCAATATCAACAGGTAAGTATTCCAGCATTAAAATTAGTTCCCCTCCCCCCCCTTACAAAAAAACTACTTTTTAATATCAGTAATAAAAAACTTGCTATTGTGCTACTGAATTTGTCAGATTTGTGGGAGGCTGAAGATTCCACAACTGGCCTATAGAATAGAAAGAAGACTAATGCTGGATGGTATCTGCATGGATAACTTTTTGCACTATGGCAATCAGACCCATGGAAGATATGACTTTACTTTGGTGAGCCAATGACATCAGTTAAAAGGAGGAGAAGCTGTGTTTACCTTTACCCTCATTTGTGCATCAGAGACCCCTCCCAAATTTTTAGTTTCACCCAATTCTGACACCATGGGGTTTTCCTCCTCTTTCTTCTCCCTTTAAAACTATAAAGCTGGACATAAAAGTCTAATTGGATCATCCCTAACACAGACTTGGGATCTCAATCAGGAGTGGGGTAACCAATGTAGTACTAAGCTGGGATATTTTTCTTGAAGTAAAAAGAACCTGGTTGGCAAAGCAGAGAAGCTGATTCATTGAACTAATTACAGCTGGGCCCTATGGATAGGCCATGAGGCTTGTTTTGTAGATGCTTATTAGAACAAAACAAACAGGCTTGAGGATAAGGTTCTTGAAGGAAGCTTCACCCAATGGTTCATATGGAGTTTTAGTTAGAGAGATAGCAAGACATGAGAGATTCCATCCAGGCAATAGCAAATGGAACACCAGTCTTGGCAGCTTGAAATACCAGAACAGGTCTGCTAAATGAAAGTCCATCCCAATGGCTGGGCTTATAAAAAAAAAATTTGTGTGTTGGATACAGCTGCCCTATTGTCCTTAATAGTAGAAACTGAGCACTGTTTCTCTTCAAAAGGGAAGAGAACAAAATCTGCTATAGAGGACCAGCTGAAAGTTATACATTCCTACTGCACCAATCTCCAATGATTCTCCACTTAGCATCACAGACCTGAGAGGTATATTATCTCCTGGATTCAATAATACATTTAATGACTTGTTTAAAAACTGGTGGAGACATCGTTTGAGATGAGCCATGACAGGAGATGCCTCTACTAAGGTAATGTACTGGGATGGTCCAACAACAAGTCGACAAGATCACTGAACCACAAAGGGGCTATCAAAATGAGCTGAGCAGTGGAGCTCTGTGCTGTGAAGCATCTTGAAGGAATGGGAAGGTATAAACAAACAGAATCTCATTTCAGGCTGAAAACATCCACTGCCCATGTCCTCTGGACAGGGACAAGAAAAAATGTAATGAAGAGCTTGTTGTTTAGCATTCAAACAAGTCCACCAATGGTGAGCCTCAATGTTGGAACTGGAAACCTATGGATCCGTGTAGAGACCATTCCATAAGGACTATGTTCCCTTTCCTGGACAGACTCTCTGCCAAAAAATAATCTCTTTGCCATGAATGTGGCTAGCCCAGAGGGTAATCTCTTCGAAGTCACCATGTGAAAGAGGTTCAAAACCTCCACACACAGAGAAGGGGCATATGTACCTCCTTGTCCTCTGAGGAATTCTACCACTGATGTGTCTTCTGAGGTGACCATCACAGATCGACCTCATATTTTGTCAACAAGCCCCTGAAAGTACTAAGAACATTACCCTCATTTCCAGTCCCTCAGATTTGAGCTGTCTCAGTTTTGGTGAGTGATGTAGTGGATAGATTCTTCTCTCAACCACAAACCCTGAAGAATAAGTCCTTCCATTTCCAGATTAGTGTCCACCATAAATGTGACATGTTGGCAAACAGGATTTAGTTGAGGGGGTGGGGGGAAAAGGAATATGAGGACTCTAGTCAGAAGTTGGTCCTGATTTGTCACCAAATCAGATGATGGTGAAAATCCAGACCAGAGAAATCTGTGCATTTATTTCCAGACAATCCCTGTGATCACATGAACAAAAGGAGAATCTGGAGAGTTGCAAGTACAATTAACTATGGGGAGCTAGGGAGCATAAGGTCCCAGTATAGAGAGAAAAGGATGAGCAGAAAACATGGTCAATGCTCTCAGTGACTCCAACAGGAACAGGATCTTGTCTACTCTGTCCCAAGGGACACAGACAAATTGTCTGTGAGGAAATCAAACCCCATTTGGATGAAATCTTGACATTGAGTAAGCTCCAATATGTCTAGGCCGAGTAAAAAACCCAGCCTGGTCACTAGAGACCAACAGCCTGGTCACTAGGGACCAACAGCCTGGTCACTAGGGACCAACAGCCTGGTCAATATGGACCAACAGTGCAACAGCTCTAATCTGAGGAACTCTAGCATGCCAAATGGATTAACTAATCATCAGGGCCCAAGTGGCCAAGTGGTCTAAAGTGCTCTCCGTTACAGATAACTGCCATCTCACCTCTGTCTGCATGGGTTCGAGTCTCGGATTCAGCCAATGTGGGTATGTGAGAAAGCTTGCCAGTAGCTTCTCATGGGTTGGTGGTTCTTTCCGGGGTTTTCCTGAGTTCTTCCTCCACCATTAATACTGGCCACCATGTATAGCCTATCAAGTGCTGAAAAATGGCGTTAAACCCTACAACAACAACAACAACAACAAACAACAACAACTAATCGTCAAAATAATGGAGGAATGAGATACCTAATGACCTAAATAGTACTGAACAACTCCTCTACTGAAGGAGAACACCAGATTCAACTGGTGGAAGAACATGGAGAACCTTACTACAGGAGGTAGATCCTGAAGCTAAAGCTGGAATCCACCATTTTGAAGGAAAGGACACAGTCATTGAATAATAATATGCCAGACCATGCCTATGAAAAGAGGCCCAATTGAGAACCATGGGAGAGGAACACTCTACAAAAGAGGAAGCAAGTCCCCAGGGATGCCCACTCTTGTCCCCAAGATTAGGTACAATTAGGTAATGGCACAATGTATTTTTCATCACATAGTAATCATGATGATCAATTAATGTCTTTAGGTTAAAATCTTTAATATTATGATAATCATCATTTAAAATGTTGAGTGATGAGTATACATTTTCTATTGGTATTATAGCTCTTTCCCTAAACTGTTCAAAGGTATCTATGAATTAGTATCAATAAATGTCCTTCCTGAAATATTTTGATTTAATGCATGTAAAATGTTTTTTTGTTTCAGTCCATTTCTCATCACTCAAATTTATAGCTGAACATACTGCCCATTATTATACATCTATCAACAAACGTATCTGCCCTTTCAACTGTTATTTCCTATCCTTCCCTCATGAACCTATCAACAATGAAATCCTGTCAATGAAAAACATATTTCTCATTATACAATTTTTACCTCACCATTCAGATATTTTTACAGGCAGTTTGATGAATATGTGGCTGTCACAACCAGACAAGTAATCTATGAATAATGGAATTTATTCTAGATATTTATAATTCAAATTGTATTCATTATGCACTAGACCACAATATTCTGATATTAAATGGGTAAGTTTTTGTTCTTAATTTTCAGTTATTTCTCTCTCATAGAGGTAACATGTTTAACTTTTTAAATGTTTTAAATCTTCATCTGTGAAACAACAGGTTTTATCTTCCTTAATTCTCTATATACTACCAGTAGTTTACTGATTTCACTAAAATACTTAAATACAATCTATACCGTGTTATGACTCTATGGTCACAAACTAAATAACAGAAAGAAGCAAAACCAACAAGTTTGAAAAACTTAACAAAAAATTTAATTATTGAAGTCATAAATGAAAATGTGACAGGAACCTACAGTTGTTATGATGTGAATCTAGAATAATCATGATAAAATTTTATGAAAGTCCTAAAAGAATGAAAAGTTCTACATAAATTTCAAAACCGGAAGTGTACTGGTCTGCCAAGAATTGTGAAATTGTCAAGATGGTGTCATCCAGAACTCCTTCGAATAATTCACAACAGTTCCAGAATAATATTATAGTCCAAATAATAAGCACTTTCTATTTAAAGTGAACAGTCCATACAAATGTTTTTCCTATTGAATAATATCTAAATACAACATAAAAAACACATCTGCAGACTTACAACAGGAACACCAGAAATGTGAATGACTCCAAAACTGATTGCTCAGTCCTCACTTTATATACGCTGTCTACTGTGACTATATTTTGCAATGCGACCTTACATGACAGATCACACTACTGATTCTGCATCAAACATGCCTATTCATGTGACCTAGCCCAACTAATGGGAAGTTACTGAATTCTTCCAGAAATGTTAAACCTTATCAGTCAATGAGAAATTAAGCCACAGGCATCATTTACTCTTATTATTAAGATAATTATCATTAACTGTCAACTCGTACATGAGCATTTATTTATAAATGCAACACTATACTCTTAACAGATTCCAGTCAAAATCTAACTAAAGATATTCTGTATAATTTAGTCATAAATAACAATTATAAAAATTAGATAAAATCATGGAGTTACAAAAAATACAGATACACCTAACAACCTCTACAAACTATTGGTTTGTAAGACTTGTTGATTGAGTTAACATGCAAACAGAATTGGATAAATTTCTTTATTTTCTGCTTTGATTGTACAGAATATTTCATTTTATTGACTATACTGTACACTCTGTGTCCATGCTTTGCACCTTTACTATGCATTGCCTTTGACACAAATGTACCTCCTGTGCACATTGTCTTTGAAACAATTGTGTCACACACATTTCCTTACATGATTTCATGTCTGTGCCTGTGGCACAATAATACTTTCAAAATCACATTTAAATAACACTGAATATTTAACTAATGCTGATAGTGTTGATAGTGTTTCATTTTATGACCAAACCTTTTTATAACCAAACCTTTTTATGGCAAATTATCAATCTACATTGAGACATATTCTTTTGTGTTTCTTCTAAAAAATTAAAGTATTCATATCATATATATTTCTGTTTGTGGTGTCAAGTTATCTGAAATGACACCAATCTTGATTAAATAAAATTATTTGAACATATTGATATCCATCTTTATAGTCATTAGTACCACCGCATTAAAATATTATTATGTGTCAGTTGTGTCTCTATTCTAGTTCATGGGATATGGTTCAACTATTTCATAAACATTTACAGTATAAGAGGCTCATTTTTGATTTTTGATTTAAATGTTAACAGGACAAATCAATGAATGTGTGGATCTGAATTGTATTTTGATGACTGATCTACATGATTACTTAGTGTGTTTAACACAAATTCCACAAAATTAAATAAGAAACTACCATCTTTTTCATATTGATACAAGGTTTTGTGTTTTAAAAAATCCATTCTGGCAAATTTATGCAGGACCTTCTTCTCAACTGTTATCTATGTCCAATGTTGTATGATTTGATTCATGAGAAACTAATACCAAAGACGAAAATAAATGTGGGAAAACTTACATTGGTACACATATGTCTCTGTCATTCCTCTTATGTCCTTCCTGGCATTTGGGTCCACAGGTGTAATCTACAATTTAAAAAAATCACTGTAGTGGAATTTCCTTCAAAAGAATAGCATTGTCCATCAAAATGTATTGTACTAGCATAGCATGTAATGATGGTGCAGTATCCTGCAAGCTCATATTCCATTAGAAACTGTCTTTTGTGAGCAACATTTTTTGTAATCCTATGCTTAGCTCTGTAACAATGTCTTATCATTCACCTCATTTATCAGATTCTCCATTACTATTTCTTTGGAAACTGCCGCATAGAAATTCACCAAATTTTCTAAGTAAGTTGTCTGTCTAGTCACCATATACAAAGAGAATGATTTCTGGCTCTTTACCATGAGGTTCCATGGAATGTGGTTTGATTGGGTTAGAGTCCTTCCTGGCAATGGTGTCAAGGTATGCAAATTTCAATTACAGTGACCTCTGCCCTTAATTTATATGTGCAGTCACTGCAGGAATAAAATATGTCAGCAGTTTTGTGTTACAACCTTAGGTTTAAGCTAAGGAAAGGGGGGTACAATGTTTACTAGCAAGAGTCTACTGTCCAAAAAGAATGTCCATGAATTCAAGACCATTTCCTGTTTTTAACTGCTTTGTTTTTGAAACGCAATCTTAAGCAATAAGATTTTCAAATTTGTCATT